>RQTK01000652.1:140528-160528 GCA_003991915.1 Elysia chlorotica
TATTATTATTATTATTATTATCATCATCATTATATTCAATACACGAATCTAATGCAGCCCTCGCTGCGATGTGGCAATAAAAGAGAATTGTTTTGCCAAGCGGTCTCAACCTGTTGTGATTGCCCCAGTGCGTGCTACCTGGAGCACCATGGAAATTTGCACTGTGGGCAAGTTGGTAACAAGAGCAGGTGAGAACCTGGAAAAGACGGGGGGGGGGGGGGGCGCACCCCTGGGAAAACGAAGAGGGGGGGGTTACTACACCTGGAATAGCAGAAGTAGATAGAGATAAAGAGCGAGGTAGCGGAAGAAAGGGAGATAAATGTTACAGATAGAAAATATGGTAAGGTGGAACAGAAAAAGGGTGATATTGTTAACTTTAGATTGGATGAATATCAACAATCACAAAATGTACTGAAGAAGAAAATGGGTGAAGAAAATTACAATATAGAGAGATTGACAGGTTGATAGATAGAATAATCGATGGGTACTTTTCAAAGTCGAAACCTGTCGAAACACGTGGAAACCTGTCGAAAACTATCGAAACCCTGTACTGCTTAATGTCGACACACGATGAAACCAATGGACATCCATCTATATCAGACGAAATAAGACGAACTTTGTCGAACTTTTTACGAAATCGTGAAAGATGGACCTCAAGACGACTAAACTGATCATTGCTGTCATATCTTCATCTACGCTATAATTATTAAGTGGAACATGTATTGTAGCACAAAACAAACAACAAAAACAGACACAGACGTAGAGCATAAAGGGAATGGAACAAAATATAAACGTAGTTTTGAAAAGTAACAATAATAAAACAGAATTTTCCCCACACAAAAAAAACAACAAACAAACCAAAACCCAGTGAAATCGCTGACTAAGCGATCATAGATTAAATAGGTACATTTTTTTTCTAGTTTGAAATCCCCTCCCTTATAAAAGTTGACATTCGGGAGATTTTTTTCTCTTGATCGACGATTCTTAAAAATCAGGTGTTCGATAGTGCTATATAATTTTGTTGATCAATGTTGTAGATCAATATCTGCATCCAAGATGCAGCCCTGGCGGTTACATGCATAATAGATTTATACATGATATTAGAGGAAATCCAGGCTTTGAAATATGTTATGGTTAAAGTTACGTTTACACTCTATGTGAGCTGTCACAAAACCCATAATATTTTTCACAATATTTTAAGTACTGTTGCATTTTGATTCCTTGACTGGCTTTGAAATCAATTGGCGTTGAGTCTCCAGTCGGGGTGTACCCAGGATTGGATCCCACAGTACTGTTGGATAAATCAACTTCTCTGACTTCCTCCCCCTAACGACCAGGTTGTTTGTGTATTCTGCGGGTCCTTGATCCCGCTTCGCTTATCAGACAAACTCGCAGCCGTTGGTGAGTAAACAACCTGTGGTTTAAAAATCAGCCACTGTGATTCACAGTCTTTTTCTCTGATTTATATTCAAGTAAGGAAAGAATTCGGCAAGAAATGTTACTAGGCCTAAAGGTGTGCACGATAAGAGGAGTAGGCGTATTCTCAAAATTTACTTTAAAGCGATTCGACTTTTTCTTTTTCCGTTCTTCCTGTCGATTAAACTTCTTTTGCTGCACAGCGGTTTATTCGTGACCTTGCTTTCACATAATTATTGATCCAAACTTTCCATTGCTCTTGTTGTTTTTCTTGCCTTCTTTCTTTTCCCTCCTCTCCATTTCTCTCTCTCTCTCTCTCTCTCTCTCTCTCTCTCTCTCTCTCTCTCTCTCTCTCTCTCTCTCTCTCTCAATTTCCTTTCTGTCTCTTGGTTCATTGGAATTGAACCCACCTGCTCTCAATAATCAGCTTTGCCGATCCTCTCCTCAACCACACAAGCGGCAGAAGACTGGTATTTTGAGCTAAAGTATGCTCGCCTGTACATTTACCAAAACATATAGCAGCAGGGGTGTGGTTTTAGTACGAGCGAAAAGGGAAAGAAAGATAAGTAAAATAAGAAAAGGAGGACACATAAAAATAAAAGCGTAAATAAAATAAAAGGTCTGGAGGAGGGAAGTTTGGCAGGGTTGATAGAAATAATGATAGAAAGACTATAAGGATATAATACGTGAAATAAACTAATGCAGTAATTAACGCGAGTAGAGGAGATTGGTTGACAGACATGGAACCTACCAAAATGAGCAATAGAGAAAGGCAAAGAGGAAGGGGGATGGGGGTGAAAACGAAGGAAAGTGAGAGAGTAAAAGAGTAAGAGAGAAAAGTGAAAATAGAGCAGCATATAAAATTACAATACTGAGACAGCTTTGTTGAAAATATAATATGACGATCTTCTAGTTGCTGCAGATGAAGGAAAGTTTCATTTCTTGCTTTGTTAGATCTAAGCTCTGCTTTTGACACCATTGACTACAACATTTTTTAGAAAGGCTGTTGTACTCCTATGGTTTCACAGAAACTGTTCTGAGGTGTTTCGGCTCGTATCTTAGTCATTGCACAATTGCTGGTTTGTTGTGTTTTTTGTGTGTGTGTTTTTCGTTGCTTTGTATTTTTTGTAATGGTAAAACATCTGCTTATTTTGACTTGAAATTCGGTGTTCCTCAGGGCTCTGCGGTGGGTCCAATACTTTTCACATTATACACAAAACCCCTCAGTTTAATTAAAAGCGTATAATGATTTAGAGCATCATAAGTAAGGAGATGATACGCAGCTTTATAAATCAGTTTTAAGAAAATGTTTATGTAGGTTTGTATTAAGGAAGTAGGAAACTAGATAATTGCAAACTTCAACTGAATAGTGACGAAACAGAGTGTTTACTGTTTGATGTCAGAAATCAACTGAAAGATAATGTAATAGTATATAATTTATAAATGTTGGAATGATGTAGTTAATTTTATAAAACAAGCTAAAATATTGATGCATTTGTAGATCAACATTTAACAATGGGGCCACATACAAGTCACGGTGCAATGTTACATATCTGATCGAAACATCAAGCAAGACGCTTAACAAAGGTAATAGTGATCTATTCATTTTAAAATTAGTACTACAGTTAGGACAGAATAATGCTCAGCATACACGTTTACTGGAATTAACATGTAAACTGTCCTAACGTTGCCAAATATAGATCACTCTGGTTCTAAGTGCAATGTTTATTTCGGTAACCTGATATTTTTGGAAGCCTGGTCTTATTTAGCAATCACAGGCCATCTCAAGGTCGTTGTTAACAACGATCTACTTTCTTCTACTGTTTAAAAATACCACCATGGGCATAGTTTCTCTTGTAATACGATTACTGTTTACTTGTGATAATTGAAGCATTGATATAACATGTCTTTATGCATTGGTACACGGTAAAAACGCTGCCGCCATTTTTCATAGTCTTCTTAACAAGGAGAGATGAAAAGCGCAGAAGACAAACACAGTGACCCACTAGCTTGGTGATATCTCGTTGTTAGCTTGTGGATGATGAGACTTGCATAGGTTGGAGAGAGTCATAGTTTAGCCTCTACATGAGTATCCTTTGCTTTGTCTTTATTGAATGTTAGGATCTAGGTGACAAAGAGAGGCGAAGTAGTAAAGTAAGATTAATACACAAAGAAAAGTAAAGATGGGTACAGTTGAGAGGTAAATAGAAGAGAGAGAGAGAGAGAGAGAGAGAGAGAGAGAGAAGGAGAACGAGAGGAAGAAAAATAGATATGTAAGAAGGATAGAGATGAGAGATGAG
The DNA here is from genome assembly GCA_003991915.1 of Elysia chlorotica. Classification (NCBI taxonomy): domain Eukaryota; kingdom Metazoa; phylum Mollusca; class Gastropoda; family Plakobranchidae; genus Elysia; species Elysia chlorotica. Next base: position 144,245 of record RQTK01000652.1, read on the forward strand.
AGACAGAAATACACAGAGAAAGAGATAGAGGGAGAAAGAGAGAGAGAGAGATATGAGATAATGAAGAATTGTCTGCAGAGCGCCAAGGTGAAAGTGAGCCAGCGCCAATCTCAGAGTGTCATCACATGACAAACCTGGGTGCGCTGCCAGGTCTGTGATTACACGAACACTTAAGCAGCGCTGATTGGATGGACCAGAATAGCTTTAGTGTTAGTAGCTCAGGGTAAACCACGCCATACATAAATATACCACCTTCTGTTTCAGTTACTTTTTGGTCCATGTTGGTAATACGGTATTTTATGTCTAGAGACTCAAGCCTTTTTGTCATGAGGGATGCTGCTGTTAAAATAACTTATAACTGCAGATATGTATTTTTCTAAATCCAGACAAAAACTGGCACAAAACATATGATGCACATTTTGATGAATGAGCAGTAGACCTGTTATTTAAGAAACCTCGAAGCAAAAGTCGTGTTATTCGCCAGGAAATAAATCGGAGAGAAGCAACAACGGAAGCATGTCAGTAGAGTTAGCAAACTGGAAAGTGAGTGTAAAAAAAACTGACAGATCATGTAGAAAGATCACGCAGCAAGATCACGCAGAAAGATCACGCAGAAAGATCACGCGTAACACCGAATGAAACATACCTTGCTGAACCCAAAACTCGTCTAACGTACAACTACCGATTCAGAAATTATTTAAACATGAACGTTTAAAGTTATACCTTTAAGATTATTAATGGCAGTATCCGAAAATGCACGGAAATGGACTGAGACGCTTTTTAGCGGCGAAAATCACCGAGAATCAACCGGTAGTCTTATCCCGAAAAGTGCATTAGACTCATAGACTGGTCTCAACAGTTTCGAAATCGCCTGTGGAGGCAAGGGAGAGAACCTGGAGCAGGCGAGAGGAGAGCAAAAGTGACGTAGTCGGCCCTGGCGCCCTCTCAGAAACAACACGGCGCTCTGGGAAAGCACGGACAGAAAAAAAAAGAAAACAACAACACGGAGTGTAGAGACGGGTAGAAAATTGAGCGGATTAATCTCTTGTGTACATCCCCTCTCTCCCCTCCTCACCCAGGTCACTGGCTCCTGTTACTGCAGGTAGAGGAGAGAGGGGTACAGAGAGGTATACACACCTCCTACCTGAGGTGACCTATGTCTCCCTCTCCCCAGCAGCCTGGCCTATAAAAGGTAAAAACATTCCAGGCGCTGCTGAACTGGTGGTTCGCCAAGCCGTGCCCGCGCCTGCATCGCTAGTTAGTTCACGCTAAGTCAACTTACCCTCTGTATGGTGAGAGGCTGGTTCAAATCCTTTCCGCCTTGGAGTCGAAATCCCCATGGAGTTTTGTAAGAATCCCGGTATAAATGCACGTGAAGTCGAGACATCTTTGGTGGGAAAGGTAGAAATCTATATCACTTTGACTGGGGTTTGCTTTTTCAAAACAATATAGTTCTGTGTTCTCGTTCAGTCCCTGGTTGAGCACGGCAAGACGTTCGTGTTTCCTGCAGACTCCGGGCCCCTCACGCCATTTCCCCCGTGTGGTGAGCAGTGGCGGAGCGAAGTCAGCTCACCTGGAGGAGCTGGAGGTGTGGGTGTTGGGTTCTCAGTCTCTCTCACTCTCTCACTCGCTCTCACTCTTCGCGCGGCAGGCTGGGCAAAGCATCCTGGTGCTGGTGGTAGCGAATTCTAGTCCTGCACAGGTAGCGATGCGCTCAGGTAACCAGGGAGGGAGTGATCAGGGAGTGATGGGAGGGAGTGATCCCCACCCGTGCAGGGTTGGAGATTCAGGAGTGAGCACTTGGCTCCCCATCAGTCTAGACCAGAGTGTAGGTCCCAGGCAGCCAGCACAGTGGAACAGAACAGTGGAACAACGTGAGCTCCAATACGATATCTGGGCGCAGGGTTGGCAAGACTCTGGACCTCCTGACTGCAGCACGCGGAATGTCTGGGGAGCGATATGCCTGGCCCCGGCCGCACGTGACTCGAGTTAAAACTTGGGGCAGGCTGCCCGGAGTTGATGGGGGTACGAACGAAGGGGAGGGGGGGGGGTAATATGGTAAGAGGCAGGCATGGAAAGAGAGGTTAAGATTCCAGTTAGAGGGAGGCGTAGGTATGTGTATGGAGAAATACTATGAAATTTAAAGAGAAATGGAAAGATTATAGTAAGCGCAAACCAGAAAGGTAGGAGAGAAAAAATAAGGGGGGACGGGCAGGGAAGCAGAGAGGCATGGTGTTATTAGAGGGAGGGTGTTCCTTAGAGAAATATTAAACGTGTTTCTTTGCACCTTGTTCCTCGGGATAAAAGGAGTGACCGTGAGACTTCGGAGACATCATTATTGTGAAGATGTTGGTAGCACCGAGTCGGTAATTGGCGATGAGACGCGGTTAGAAAGGTATAAGGAGTTCGAACATCAGGTTGGCCCGACGCCTCTGGTTGTGTGAGCGACAGCTGGAACCACAGACAGCCAGAATTTGAACCACAGACAGCCACAGGAACAGCGGCAGCGCTATCGTAAAATGCAACATGGTTGTGTTTTATATTTGCTGATGAGAAAGATTTATAGAGGTATACGTTTACATGGTAACGGAACTTTATTTAGTTGCGTGTGCTTTTAGTCGTGTTTGTTTTGTGAGTTGATTGCAATTGTTTTCTCGTCATAACCTCCGCTTAAGTCAGACTCCCCCCATATTTTCCTCTCGATTGTTTACTCACTGCAATCGAGGGGCGTGGATGAAACGAACAATGCTCCAATCCAATGTTTCAGGCAGGGTCCAGGGAGGCTCAATCTTCAGGTTACCCAGAGGATGAGTTAGATATCATTATACATTTGAAACATCATACACGATGAAAAAAAAGAGTACTAAGATTGTTTTCTGGCTTGAGACACCCTTTACCTGCAAAAATGCATCAGATCAGATCTACTACAGTCTTTTTAAATCAGCAAATTTAACACGTAATCATAATATTATTGCATTTGGCAGTGCGACTGGGCTGCTGTTTAAGATAATGTAGATCTAGGGGCAGCGTGCACATAGGGAAATAAAACTAGAAATACCAATTAAAGGATATCTCTTTGAATGAAGATTGTAAGATGTAGAAAATACTGAGGGTAAAGCGTTTGTAATTAATTGAGCTGTGCTTAAGGCAGTAGGTATAATCTATTCTGTCACAAAGGTGAGGATTGAATAGGTAGAACTAGGTACTCGTGTTAGTTGTCCCCGCAGTAGCCAATCCTGGGTGTAAGTTGGTTGCCCTGGCCACATCGCTCTTGTTTGATAAGAAAGCTACCGTCACACTCATGTGATTCACTTCCTTAGGCTGTCCTCTTAGTTTACCCACAATTACAATAGTTGTTTTAAAATGCTCTTGTCACTTCCTTCGTTCTTTATCTCTCTGCTTTTGTTTCTGTTCCTTCTATTTTTTTTGTACCGCCATCTCCTTTCTTTGGTTACCTTTATATCCGTTCTCTCTCTCTCTCTCTCTCTCTACCATTTTCTACCTATGGTGATATGGTCAATTTGATTTTAAGATGTAGAAAACTCTGAGGGTAGAGCTTTTGCAATGAATTGAACTACGCTACAGGCAGTAGGTATAATCTATTCTGTCACAAAGGTGAGCATTGAATAGGTAACACCAGGTATTAGTGTTAGTTTTCCCCGCAGTAGCCGATCCTGGGTGTAAGTTGGTTGCCCTGGCCACATCGCTCTTGTTTGATAAGAAAGCTACAGTCACACTCATGTGATTCACTTCCTTAGGCTGTCCTCTTAGCCTGTACAGGTTGTTAAATGCAATGCTGTTTGGTTGTCTTTCTCTATTACAATATAATTTTTCACAAACATTGTAAAACTTTCATAAAGATTAGCATTTTAGTGTTCCAGAATCACGAACATGCAGTTTTTCTTTTCAATTTTTCACCTTTCCAAACTTGTCTCTCTTTCTATCTCTATCTCTCTCCCTCTCTATCGCCCCCTCTCTCTCTCTCTCTGCCTCTCTACCTTTCTCGCTCTCTCTTCCCCTTCCTTTTCCTCTATCTCCATCTCTCTGTCTATTCACCTCTCGTTGTCTCTCTATCCTTCTCTCTATATATAACTAATATATATCCGGTTAATTCGTTCCATTCCACTGTTTTTCAGTAACGATTTATGTGGCTCCCTCTAATTTGCTGACTATGGCATTTCTAAGTTTAACCACAATTACAATAGTTGTTTCCAAATGCTCTTGTCAATTCTGTTTCTGTTCCTTCTATTTTTTGGTAGCGCCAGCTCCTTTCTTTGTTTACCTTTATATCCGTTTTATTTCTCTCTCTCTGTCTCTCTCTCTCTCTTTCTCTCTCTGAATAACAAATATCTGTCTCTCTCTTTCTGCTATTCCCACATCACCTGGTGATTTTTAATCCTTTCCCATTCGTTTATTCGTGTAATGAGCTGAATTCCCATGTAATTCTATTCTGCATGTAGCACCTTTTAAAACGACTTGTTAAGAAAAGAACACTGACATATATAATCTACCTGCTGAACCACCCGTCTCGGCATCATGCTCAGGTCTGCCAAGTCGATCTGACAGTCTGACACAGCTGGTATCAGCTCCAAGCACCAGAACCAACCTGGGATGGTGCGTGTGTGTGAGCACATTTGGCTGCTTTACTGGTTCCATGGTTTCTGTAGCATATATATATATACCCTTTGGCTGTTTGTTTTACATCAGCTTTCATTTGATCTTTTGTTATTGGCTTGCTCTGAAGTTCTTCTCTCTCCCTCCACCTTCTGTTGCCCCTCTATCTCTCATTGTTCTTTCTGACTCGTTCTCTCTCACACTCCCTATCGTTTTTTCTACCTCTGCTTTTCTTTTTTATGTTTGCAATTTTTTCAAAGGTTATTCAGTCTCTATGCCCCTTTATGCTTCTAAAAGTCAAAACCCCGAAGTGCTACGTCTCTACCCCTCTATGTTTTTGGTTCACTCTGATTCTTTTTTTTCTCCCTTTTATTCGTTGTCTCTGTTCCCTACATACAATATCCCCGAGTCGATACTATACAAGCTAGTGTCGATACTATACAAGCTAGTGTCGATACTATACAGGCTAACAATATTAATTTCACTAGGTTTCCCGACTAGCCCTCATCCTCCCGACTAGCCCTCATCCTCCCGACTAGCCACGGGTATGTTAGGTGGAACCCACTCAGTTGGGGATCGAACCCAAGTAGGCTCTACTGGTTAGCTTTCAAACTCTCTACTGACTCACTTTTGCCACCCTCTTTATCTTTAAAAAAAAAATTATTTCCATTTTATTTATTTTTTATATATCCATCTGCATCACTTTATTTATTTTTTCCACACTTCCCACTTTCTTTTCTTGCCTTCCGTTTCTCTACTCATGTCCCTTTCTCTCTCTTTTTATCCATCTCTTCACCTACCTTCCCCATCTCTGTACACGCGCCTTGTTATTCGTAAGGCTAATTTTCCTTACGCAAGAATCAGGAACAAAAGCCAATGTCCGGCAGGTCAGCTGGGAGGGAAGGTCAGCGCAGAGTGAGAGAGAGGGAGAGAGAGAGGGAGAGAGGGGGAGTGGGAGAGAGGGAAAGATAGAAACAGAGAGAGGTAGAGAGAGATAGAGAGAAGGAGAGAGAGGGAAAGAGAGAGAAACAGAGAGAGGTAGAGAGAGAGTGAGGGAGAGAGGAAGAGATACCTAAGTCCAGCCAGGTGATAAAATGTGGCCACTTTGAGCTGACGCGCTGATCATTCCTAAGTACACGGAGATCCTCAGTTTTTACTTGGCTCTGTCGGCGCAATAAACTTTACACATCAAAGGCGGTTTGTGTTGATGCTCGGAGTCTCATTATCTTTGTATAAGTTGCTGACAAGTTGATGTAAGCAATACACACACTCACACCGAGGGGGAGAGAGAGAGAGAGAGAGAGAGAGAGAGAGAGAGAGAGAGAGAGAGAGAGAGAAAGAGAGAGAGAGAGAGAGAGAGAGAGAGAGAAAGAGAGAGAGAGAGAGAGAGAGTGAGAGAGAGAGAGAGAGAGAGTGAGAGAGAGAGTGAGAGAGAGTGAGAGAGAGAGTGAGAGAGAGTGAGAGAGAGAGTGAGAGAGAGTGAGAGAGAGAGTGAGAGAGAGTGAGAGAGAGAGTGAGAGAGAGTGAGAGAGAGAGTGAGAGAGAGTGAGAGAGAGAGTGAGAGAGAGTGAGAGAGAGAGTGAGAGAGAGTGAGAGAGAGAGTGAGAGAGAGTGAGAGAGAGAGTGAGAGAGAGTGAGAGAGAGAGTGAGAGAGAGTGAGAGAAGAAAGAGAGAGAGAGAGAGTTGGTGCCTACTTTAGATTTACCTTTCCTAACATACATGAACTTTATTATTTTTATCCTGAACAAAAAAAAAAAAACACTTACTCGAATAGCGTCATGTTACTACATGTAAAGAATGCAATGTCGGTGAGTCTATAGGCTCTGGGACGATCTGTATAGAGAGACATGGAGACCGAATCGGGATCGAACCGCGGACCTCTGACGCGACAATCCAGAGCATTAACCCCTGAGATGTCTGATGCTAACCTGAACACTTCTCCTATAGGGAATGTCTCTCACTTCAAAACAACAGCATCATTTCTTTTGAATATTCCATGACGAAAATTATGAAACGTCATGCAGTTGGTATAGAGTTGGTAAACATTTCAGCTTACAGAGGAAAAACGTTAATGTCGAACAGATGTTTTCAACAGAGACTGACATCATATCGTGATCACTTTCTGTCTGGTTATGAGAGGCTCATTTTCCTAATTAATTTTTACCACCCCTGTCTGAAAAACCTTCAGTTCTTCCACCACGTGATAAAACAACCGCTCTCTAGCAGCCTCTGAAGAACTCTAGAATAGATCCTCAGGTTAGATAACCGTGGTAAAACTATACAAACCTCTTGCATAAGCACAGTTTTCTCCCTTGTGTATATTTTTGTGGTCTCTGCCTTTCGAAGTTTACAGTGCAATATGCTAAGGTGATCATAATTATATTAAACAAGCTAAGTTACCCGTCCATACGAACAGGTTGAATACAGTGGAATAGTATGTAAGCCGGCTCTTTTTTTACAGGAGAACTTTTAGACCCCTTGTCATCAGTTAATACATTTTTGCTTTCTCCTTTTTTATTGGTGAAATTATATTTTCTCTTATGTTTTTTTTTTTAATTTCTTTCTCTCTCTTTTTTTTTCTTTTTTCTTTGTATATATTTCTCCTTTTTTTAGTATTTTTTGTTTCTTTTTTTTCTTTCTCTCTCTTTTCTCTTTTTTAATATATTCTGAATGAATATATATTCCTCCTTATAATACAACAACAATTATATCTAGACAGCTGCTCTACTACTGCTGCTAATGATGGACAGATTTTACCCCTTGAAGCACATGATTTGAAAAAAAAAAGAAAATTAATGACATCCAAATTTGTGTTCGGTAAAAAAATTAATTGGTAAAATCTTTACAAAAGGTAAAAAGTTGGGTTTTTTTTTGTAATTTAATGCTAAATGTTTCCTGTATAACTGTTCTGTTTAAAGTTAGTCTGTTTTTACTCACATTAAATAAACAAGTTAAAAACTTTAAATATAAAAATAATCTCAATTGTTGCTATTCAACTAAAAGTTTGTTTAAGTAGCAAGTTACATCCCCTTGTATTTTTGATAAGTCGTTTCCCCTAACTCAAATTTCCTGTAGTTTTTCCATTCCAACACATGAAATTTGCAAACATTTAGCTTTTTTTTCCCCGACATTTTGCCAACCTATCACAAAATTCCCATTCTACTTCTAGTAGAGGAGCTGGCGTTGCTTATGTCCAGTGGTAGATCTAAATCTAGGCTAGTGGCTGTGCGGCGGACTGGTAGCAATGGCAAACTGAAGGTGCTGAATTTGATATTAGATCTAGATGCTAGATCTATAAAACCCTTTTCATTAGTTAAGCCTAGATTGTAGATCTATATAGATTGTTTAAGTAAGCCAAGATTCTAGATCTATATAAAGTCGAAGTCCAGCGGCAGAGGCAGTGCGTGGAACTGACGAACTGGTAGCAATGCCATTAAAACATTCGGTAGTCTATGACGATACTTGACGATGGACAACGAATAGATCTAACCAAGCATATATCTAGTTATTATAAAAGATGATTTGGAAATCCGAAAGCGAACTGTTTTTATTTTTAATTATAACAAATTTATGAAAAAATAAATCAATAAAAAGGACCAGGTAAACCTAGTAGTTAGTAAGAGGTAGCTTCTGTGAAAATTTCATAATCATAGGTTGAGCTGTCTTCGAGCCTTTTTTAGAAGAACCCCTCGATTCCAATATATATATTTAGTTTTTTATTGTATAACGCAGTTTCTACTGAAACATGCTGTGAAACCAACAAATTGAACATGTGATGGCACCATGTAAAAGGTTATATCAAAGAAGGCGTGCATGTTTAAGCTGAATTCGCTTTTAGGTAACAACAAACACCCCCTTTACGATGAGTTTGTAGGCTCTGCTAAGAGCAATAAGATCTTGCAAGCCCATTCAAACAATGTACCCCTTTGGAAAAAGCGAAATTGAAAATGTACAGCCAGAAGGGGAATTCCCTACGCCACGTGACTGTATTGACCAATGAACAGCGACCTTACTGTAAACAACAACCAAAATGGCTGACCACCAGTGTTGTTTTTCTAATTGATTGTTAAAGTTTAAGAGTCAAACTAGCTATGGCAGGAGTTTCAGGTGATCATATGGAAATGAGAAATGAGGGCGTTTTGAAACTTGAAACTGAAGTGTCTTTAATATTGTCAAATGTGATGTCTCTGGGGGGTGTTCATTTTAGTCTTTTTATTTTTTTGCTTAGATCGATCTTAATGTCACCGGTTCTGCCCTTATGATATGAGGCGGGGTAGCGTCTGCAGGTTATCCATGCTTATACTTCATGAATGTCTCCGTGTATTTACAATCATACTTATTGTACATATATCTTTACGTTCATATATCCGTTGCATGAACCTAATACGCCAAAGTCTTTCTGAGTTCTCTTATTTCCCATCTTCCTTTATCTCTTCTGACCATTTCAGCCTCTTTTCTTCTCTGTCTTTATCTCCTGACGCCCAGTTTGACCAGATCTGTTCAAGCTAGTTTCCCCACGCCCACCGCACTCCCCCTCCACACCAGTGAAGCTGAGAGCCAGGTCCGTGAGCGACACCAGCAAATGTTCACGCCAGGTCGATGACCCCAGTCTGCTGCTGGTAATTGTGATGGTTTCAACAGGCTCAGTTCGACCAAAGAAACGCCATTTTCTCTCTCTCGTCCCGCACTTTTTACTACCTCTCGGATAATTCACATTCATCCATTTCCTCTTGCCTCTTCTGTGTCTGCTGCTGTCGTTTTCATTCCTCTTTTTGTTGTCTTATTTTTTTCTATAGTTGTTGTTTATAAGTATTTGTTCGATCAGCTAAATCTCATATTTTTTATATTGATAACATTTGTTTGTATTTCTGTCAAGCTGTAACCATGTACTTCTGCTTTTGTGCATTTCAAAAACCTTGATTTACCGCATACTTTCCCGGACCATTTGGAAAAACCTTTCAACATAGAGAGAGAGCAGACTGCTTTGAACTTTCCGCTCACCACCAAGATGAGATCCAAACGCCACCTGTTTGAACAATAATTATCGTCTTCTTTCAAAGCCCATGTGGGGTTATCGGAGTGAAAACAAAATTCCTTTTGATTTGGCTTCAAAAGAGAAACTATCGCAATAACAGAATTACTCATAACAAAATTACTGAAACATTGACTTGTCTCCACCCCACTCTAGCCCATGTAAATACCCAGTGTGACGACTGCAGGTTCCAGCAAGACTGTGTACGGCCACGGGTCTCAGAGCGGAATGCCAGACACTTGCCCGCCTACATTGAATGGACGCGGGTCTAGCCAGTAAGGAGTATTGTGGCTCCAACGGGATTCGAACTCAGACCTCCTGCGTCTCAGGCCCACGCGTTTAGTCCATCTCCAGGAGGCTCCCCTCATGTGAGACTGACATTTGGTTACCTCATCTATACATCTGGTAAAATCTTCTTAGCGCGAGGCAGACACTTGTCTTAAGGAGTAAAGTTTACTGTTGTCTGTTTCCTAATTTTACCTGGAGCTCCTAAACTCAGAACGCGAATCTCTCTACAGTTTTGCGTCTCCTAAATCTCAAGGAAAAACCTACACGGTGATGGGGCCCAAGGCTCAAAGATCCAGGACTGGGTTGGTCACGTGATCCTCACACCGAGCCAACCAGTGACGCGAGATGGATCGGCTAAAGCGAGGCTCGAACACAATGCCTTTCGCAAAGACAGCGCGCGATCTAACAGCTGGATGGGGGCGTAGCTCACGCGAGATGGATCGGCTAAAGCGAGCCTCGAACACAATGCCTTTCGCAAAGACAGCGCGCGATCTAACAGCTGGATGAGAGCTTAGCCCACCAAGGCACGCTATTATCAACCTTTATACCTCTTTTGGTTTGTTTTTCTGATAACTCTGTACAACTGTCTTCATACATTTTTATGAAGTACCGTAATCATTTTCATAAATACCTCTAGCTACCTGTACTAAAGCAATAATAGGTTTCAACTATTTTACTACATGTAGAGGCCGCCCAGTCCAGCTGTTTCGGAAAACAGTTCAACAAAACGTGTACGCAAACAGTGCATATGATGAGAACGCCTAGGTTTGCCTGAGAGCATATTTATCTGTGTGCATTATCTTTTTATATCTCCACACCCGCAACTCCGTGTTTCTCTGACTCTGCATCTCTCACTCCCCGCTCCTCACTCGCCCCCCTCTCCCTGTTTCACAGTGACCTCCTTGGAAGTGAGAATTTCACAACAATCGGCTAACCAGCAGCTCTTGCAACACGGCTGGGGGGTATACCAGTTTTATTTTACCATGGCATAGCAAGATATAGCAAGGTATAGCAAGGTATAGCAAGGTATTGCGCGGTATAAGTATAACACGGTATTGCACTGTATAACAAGGTATAGCACGGTATACCATGATGTAGCAGAGTAGAGCACGGTAGAGCACGATATACCAAGGTATAGCACGGTATTGCACGGTATAACAGGGTAGAGCACGGTAGAGCACGTTATATCAAGGTATAGCATGGTGTAGCAATGTAGAGCACGTTATATCAAGTTATAGGATGGTGTAGCACGTTATATCAAGGTATAGCATGGTGTAGCACGTTATATCAAGGTATAGCATGGTGTAGCACGTTATATCAAGGTATAGCATGGTGTAGCAAGGGTAGAGCACGGTAGAGCATGGTGTAGCAGGGTAGAGCACGTTATATCAAGGTAGAGCACAGTACACCACGACACAGCAAGGCATTATTCCTTAGGGGACCTCAAACTACAATTTTCGCCTCCTAAGTTGTGCACTTGTTATGCTTTTCTCCATCGCGATTTCCCGTGCCGAGCCCTCTAATCCTTGTACTCTGTTTGCAGCTGTATATCCTTCGGTTGTCAAGGAAACACGCACGGTAAAGACACAAGCTTTCTCAGCTTTTTAGTTTGTATTCCTTCTTTCTTAGATAATGACGTCATAGATCGTGATATTTGCAACCAGCCAATAAGTAAGAACCTTCCCCACACCCCCTTTTTTTCTCTCCCCCTTCAGCTCCGCTCCGAACTTAACATCATTAGCTTTACAGCACAGATCTGATGCACGGCCAAGATTTGAACTCACTTCAGCACACGAGAGCCACACTCATCAAAAGACCCACAGCCACACAGCCACACAGCCACACAGCCACGTGTATAATTATATAGCCACACTTACACTGTAGGCGAGCACCCATGCTCTCCTTCCTCCACAAGGAATCTCTGAACTCATCCTACGCAACTGGAGGCCGTGCAAACCTACCTTCGTGAAACCTACCTGGAGAGCAAAGAAAACAAGATGGCTGGAGGCGGGTGGAGGCAAACACAGAGCCAGTCTCGTGCCAGACCTCAGGTAAGGGGGATAACTCGCAGTCTTTCCCTCCCCCCGTGCTCCACTGGTTTGATGCGCAATAAGTTGTCCCGGCGTCCTAGTCATTGGGGAACCCAGCAGGAACAAGGGGGGTTAACCCAGGTCTCCACACACTTTTTAAGCTCTGCGCTACAATGAATCTCAGCGAGGAAATCGCAGCGACCACTATCCTTCCTCCCATGCACCCGCAAATCCCACTCCAACACACACACACATACTCACACATACACACACACACACACTCACACCCACACACACACACTCACACACACACACACACTCACGTGCACTTAACGCAAACACTGATATAAAACTCCATCTAACTGCTCACATATTCCATGCTTGCCCGCCGTGTCTGATTGTTTCGGTGGTTGCACTTTTTAAACCAAGAAATCCGCTAGAGAGATTTTTATCCAGACAAGTGCCGCTTCACCAAAACACACATGGGACTCTCCATTTAAAAACAACGACAACAAAATCCACACAAATATTCCATATTATTTAGTGTTAGTTTTTATTCTACAAATGTTATAAACAAATGTGGAAATGAATAAAAGTCTGCTCCCCTCCCAAACACATATGATTGTAATGGCCGGGAGTAATGGTATCCCCGCCCTGTCTCGTGTGTGGCAGCACATAAAATTGTCAGACGTCCGTCTTGAGGCCCGTCCACAATATAGCCTATATAGTGCTGCTGTTGGACGTTAAACCAACCCCAATCCCCCAACCCATTGTAATAGAGAATGATGATTGTTTATGTTTCCTTGTGGTGCATTACAATAATCTTGAGGGAATCGCTCATCAATCGCCTGATTTGTTGACCTGTTGGCCCGAAACAGACACTACCCTCCTGCCGGTGTGTGTGTGTGGGGGGGGGGGCGGTCGGCCGGTGTCTGAGAGAGCCTTACAGACGTTTCAAGCGGTGAGTAGCCTCGAGAGTAAGCCAGGCAGGTATGCCTCGCCTCCCTGGGTTGTTGCACAAAGCGTTGTCTGTATATATTCCCTCACACACTTAGAAAATGCAGGCTTCTAATATTAGTTTCTCCAACTGCATTTATGTGCCGAACATATGACAACAACATTAACTCTACCATGCAAGTTACAACACTAGAAACTGTGTAGAAATTTGTTCTCGCCATACGATGTCATGTTTTGCTAGCACGCCACCTTTGACCTCTCGAGTACTATGTCTATCTCCTCCCCTCACACGACCTTCGACCTCTACCTAGGGAAAAAGGTACGTCCCCTACATACAAAACATCTCTCTCTCTCATGTTGGAAAACTAAACGGTTTCTTTCTCTTATCTAATTTTTTTAAATCATGGTATCTTTGTTACTACTTTCTACTCACCCCCCACTTCGCCCCTCTTCCTCTATTCACCTCTCTCTCTCTCTCTCTTCCTCCCTCTCTCTCTCCCTCTCTTTCTCTCCCCCTCTCCGTCTCTCCCATACCTCATTATCAGTGTTAATATCTAACTCAGCCTTATGTAAAACTTACCTCATTATCAGTGTTAATATCTAACTCAGCCTATAGGCGAGCTGCTTGACTTGCAACTCGTAGGAGGAGAAAATGTATGAAATATTAATATTACTTTAGTAAGACTATCAGTTGCGTAACATTCTTGTGGGGACGAGTTTGTAAATAAATAATCTAAAGTTACCGATACTAGTATATAATAAAATAATAGATACTAGTAATAAAGTCATGTTCATGGCAAAATATGAAATATACTCATTACTTAATTAAATGACAGATGAACTTTTATCGTTTTACACCCTGTTTCAGATACAATGACATCCTTATTTACTTCGCAAACATCTTCCCTGTGCCATGCGCCTGTTTGTCTTTCTCCAATATGTTTTTCTTACGAAACATATAAACTTTAATTGGGGGGGGGGGCGTGAGGGCAAGATCAAATCTTCACATTGGGAAACTAAACGTGGTTTCTTTCTCTTATCTAATCTTATGTTATTTTAAATCATGGTATCTTGCCCTATGTTGATACTTTCTACTCACCCCCTCCCCCTTTTCGCCCCTGCTCCTCTATCCGCCTCTCTCTCTCTTCCTCCCTCTCTCCCTCTCTCTCTCCCTCCCTCCCTCTCTCTCTCCCTCTCTTTCTCTCTCCCTCCCTCCCCCCTCTCTCCCTCTCCCTACCATCCTCACTGACCACTGCCCAAGACTCTGCCCCCTGATGTCCGACCTGGACTTGCAATCAGGACTAAATGGCCTGACCAACCTGGCCTGGTCTGTACCTGGATGTAGCTTGATGATCCCCAGGGTAAACACAGCGCTAAACCTGCGTTCTGTGGGAATGGACAAAATACTCACTCCCATCTCTAACGTGCAGTCCATCTATCCACCCACTCCTTCTTTATTTTGTTTTCTCTTGATACCGTTATTGTTTGCTTCATCTTTGAGTGAATATTAATCTGTTCTCGCTACTCCTACTTTTTAAATCTCAAACTTACATTTATATAATGCCTTAAACTTATAACCTCAGCAAAGAAACATAATTGTGTACCCAAAATTCGTAAAATTAATACAGAGTAAAATTTCAAAATAAAACCTCCCCCCATGAGTCCAGCAGTTAACCCAGCTAAACTTCTGTTTTCGTTTCACTTCGCTCAGCCCAGCAGAACATGGCCAGCCGTGAGCCGGTTTTACTTTTCTACTCACTCTCTCCACCAATAGAATCTGAGAGCGTGAGCAGCAGGTACCGACTGGAGATGCTCGCACAGATAACTGCACGGCCAGGGGAGGGGGGGGGGGGGGGGGGGTAAAGGTGAAAAGGAAAGGTGAAAAGGAGGACGGTAGAGGGGTAGAGAGGTGTAAAGGCACGTGCCTGTAAACTACAAGTGTGCCACCGTCGCTTCTTTCGTTCCCCTGCCCCGCACAGGGTCTACTGCTTGTACAGTTTCACTTTTGCTCAACTTTTTTTCAGGCTCCCTCTCTCCCTCTCATCCATGGAGTCTGCCTTTCGGTTGTTCTTTCTTTCGATCAGGTTTACCGAATGAGCAAGGGATAGCGTTTTACGTCACGGCTGAACGTTCGGGTAAGTTTCTACACCGACTGTTTCCTGTTCAAAGCCTGCTTCCTTTCTCTGAGAACTGAAAACGTCTACGTAAATTTTACCTCTGTGTGCTTTCGAATCGGGCTTTCAAAACGTACCATGGTTTTGTATTGGAAACTGCTTTTCTGAAAGTTGGACCAATCTAAGTTGTGCAGTTACAAGTGAATATTTCTGATACCTGTGTTCTTCTTCATTTTTTACCATCAAGGTAAGTTTCCTCACCATTTAATACACGGATATCATATCGCAGACGAAAGACAACCGACATTAATTGTCGTACATCGACAAGGCAAATACAGACATTTTCATAATCTCAATTTGTTTTATTCTTCATGTTTCTACATTTTGATTTCTACACTAAATGCAATATTTTAGATTAACTTCATATAAATAACAGGAAAGAACCTTCATCTTATTAGAAAAAACTATTTACCGGACCGTGAATTACCAAAAAAAAAACCTTTGGCTTTTTAATCTTGTATTCAATTTTCAGCGACGCCCGAAGCTTTGGTTCTAAATGAGCCTCGCTACTGTCCTGCATCTCTACACATCCTCTCAATGATCCCAGTCCAGCCATTTATTTACTGAAGGCTTGTTGCTCGTTTTCGCTCTCTGTGTTACAGAGCTTTGTTATCCCCATAACTAAATCAGTACATTCCGGTGGGAAATGTGGATATTGTTAGGAATACCAGACCCAATAATGTCCCAACTGGCTGTGTCTGACTCCGCCTTAATCTCCCGGCTGTTTAAGTCTCGGCACGCACCTCGCCCCGATACGTCTATGCTCGCCCCTTGCCTGTATGGTGCACGATCTCCAGTAGCAGGGAAATTACATGTCTGTTCACAAATCTGATGCATTATGTTTTTCTCCGAGTGTTGTTGTTGATAACCCAGACTGATCCTATGCCACCGTACATTATATTGGAGTCCTTTTGTCCAACGCCCCAGGTTTAAAGAAATCCTCAACTTCTAAAACATTAAGATAGAGGGAGAGATAGAGAGAGAGAGAGAGAGAGAAAGAGAAAACGAGAGCCGGAAAAAAAGAGAAATCAATGCTACTTTTAACAATCCCCTCCCCTAATTCTTATTTCCCCTGCATATCATTAGAAAATCAGCTGATAATCCTAAACACATGGGGGTTTTATTTTCATTATTAAGTTGGTGACCAAAAAGTAATGTCACGAAATCTTCACAAGTTTTCTAAATGCTT
>RQTK01000652.1:165528-176365 GCA_003991915.1 Elysia chlorotica
GATCGCTTTTCTTTCTACTTGCGACGTTGTGAAAATTACTGCTCACTTTATCGTTATAACCAATAATAGCCTAATAGATATTAGTTCGTCACTTCAAACAATAAGGTTGGAAGTTTAGCGTAAGGGAAGAATGACCAGAATTTACCATCGTCTAGCGGCTTCAAAAATGGAAGGCAAATTATTTTCCCATAGCATTGAAATGAAATATTACAAGTTTGCAAAATAATTATTGTTTATAATAATAGTACCCAACTTTTGTCTTTCACCCCCTACACGCCGATGTTTGGGATACCCAACAAAGTTACGGTCCTCTCACTGGCACCCCGCTCGTTATGGATCAGCCCACACAAACAGGGGGTGCAACCCATAAAACTGCCAACAAACTTAGGAGACGGGAACATAATGTGGAAAATATCCCAAAATAGAAGACAGGCATTTACAGGTGGAGGTGAAGTCTGGGCAACATGCCAGGTCGAGAGGACGGCTTCCTAGAGCTTGTCTAGGGTAATTCTCTCTCTCTCTCTCTCTCTCTTTCTATCTCTCTGTCTGTCTCTGTATCCCTCTTGCTGTCTCTCTCTCTCTGTCTGTCTCTATCGCTCTCCCTGTCTCTCTCTCTCTGTCTCTCTCTGTATCCCTCTCTCTCTGTCTCTCTCATTTATTTTTGAGTGTGTTGCCAAGATGAACAAATTTACCTAGAAAACAAAACCTACCCGGCTAATCATAGCAACGTTGTTGATCAAAGATAAATCGCAGTTTATTTTTGTTGTTGGTTGTCTCTGTAAAAAAAATCTGTCCATGTTTGAAATAATGGCAACAAGATCTGGTCAATGCGTCTACGAAATGTAAAGATAGTTTAGGTTTAAGAACACTTAGGTTTATTTTAAGGTTTGAGGTCTAAGGAGTTAATTGTTTCTTGTCAAATATTGACTTATGCACAGTGACTGTCAAAAAAGCAATATTTACCAGAGAGAAACTACAGACATCTAACGCTGTCTTGCCAATAGCATTGAATTAAGCAATATGTATCAAAGCAATACACTTCATAAATAATTATCATAGGGAGATGGATTCCACAAAGCTCTGAAAGGATCATAGTTTTCCAATATCTTTCAGAGTAATAAAACCTCAAAAAACTTTTAAAGAGAGCACTTTCAAACAACAAAGTTTTCAAAGCTCTATGAGAGGACAGCTGTTTTCAAAACCCTATGAGAAACCTTAGTAAGGAAAAGCTTCCAAAGACCGGGTTCTGAAACATCAAAGTAAAGAGTATTGAACATGCATAATTTTATTAAAATCGGCTGCTAAGGTCAGCTTTCATGCTTTGGTCCCGTTAGGGAAGATGTTAAATGTGACTGTCTAAATATCTTAATTTCATGGGGTTGTTTTTTTCTGCAGTTGTCAATAAAAAGTAAATAAATTTAAAAAAGTGATTGTTATGAAAATTGTTTGGAGAGACTTACTCCACTGCGAATTAATCAAGACAGGGTAAGATATAAATAAGACTTACTCCGCTGTGAATGAATCAAGACAGGGTAAGATATAAATAAGACTTACTCCGCTGTGAATGAATCAAGACAGGGTAGGATATAAATAAGATGCAAAGGATCGTAACTGTAAAATTATCCTCGTCTTTTGGTGTAGTCTGGGGTTACCTTCCTTGTCATGTTACATTCACTGTCTGATGGTTAAATGCGGCGACAGGAGAAACTCTCTAACCCTATGAAACAAAACATGGTTCTGTCACTGTTTGTGTGTGAGCGTTTGTTATGTTCGATGTAATGCCAGCCTGGCTGGTCCACGCTCACTCTAACATGTTGACGATTGTGCATGGAACACATCAAGAATATGACATTAAATGTTGCTGTTCAGCTCCAAACAAAACTGATGGTCCATGCACAGGGAAAACTTTACAGTACGATGCATACATGTTAGTAAAGCTTCTCTGTTCTATCAGTAACTGTTGGGTTGCACAACGGATACACAACTGGTTTGTTTACAGACACAAGCTTTTACAGTTTTAAAACCAATTTGATGATTTGCCCAAAGTTAACACTTCTTTTCACACCAAGTGACATTGTTTGTTTTTTCTGTGTAGTCATTATAAACTTTGTTAAACCTAATGTTATCTTAACGCAGCATTGTTGTGGAGAAAATCGTGTTATTGGTGTCTGACTTTGTATCACTATTTGTAGAGAGTAATAAAAATTTCGCTGTGAGAATAGGTGCCAAAATTGCATTAGATATAGAGCGATGCAGCCGAATTCGGGTGTGCAGCGTGTTTTCGTCTATTTCTTGTTGTTTTTCCTAACGTAACATTTCAAATGAAAACAAACGAATGAATCTTATGATGTGAGAAACTTCGTCTGTCAGCGAAAAGCAAGGTGGCGACAGGGGGAAATGTTCGCTTGCGACCTTTTTATTGTGTGTGAGATCTAAGCGCGTGTTCTCCACCCTCCCCCCCCCTCCCCCTTTCCCCCCTCAGGTGGTTGCTGTTGTTCCTTTCGCCCCTACTGTAAAGCTTTTGATGTAAACTTTTACTGCTGGCACGGAGATCTAGATCCTGGTGTTCCTGCAGGCCTAGTAAATCTACTCTCAGGGTGAATGTCTCTCAGTCTCTCGCTGCTGGAGCAGATAGGGGGGAAGGAGACAAATGAAGGGGAGGCAGCCAGAGGTCAAAAGAAGAAGGTGTGAGAGAGAGAGAGAGAGAGAGAGAGAGAGAGAGAGAGAGAGAGAGAGAGACAGACAGACAGACAGACAGACAGACAGACAGACAGACAGACAGACAGACAGACAGACAGACAGACAGACAGACAGACAGACAGACAGACAGTCAGACAGGCGAGATGATGGAAAGAGTAGTGTCAAAGTCATCCAGGAGAAAGCACGACTGTAGAGCGATTCTACTGCGCATGTGGCTATGTATGCAGAGCTTGGCATCAGTCGTGATACGTCCTGCCAATAAGTGGTTTATATATGTGAGGCACCAGATAGTTTTAGAAAATGTATAAGAAAAGACGCAGACTTGGAGCAACATGCAGGCTAGACCTGGCGTTGTGTCAGCCTAGAAAGCCTGGAAAGCACTGGGGAGGCCTGGGTACGCTGTATTGCGCTCTTAATTTTTATTATGACTGTACACCGTCAGGTAGTTCAGTTGGCACAGAGCTGGCCTGGCGTGCAGGGGGCCTCAGGTTTGATCCTTGGCTGGTGCTTCAATAAAGCCAGAGTAGCCGTTGTTTAGTGTCCTTCTAAAAGAAAAGGTGGAAGAAGCGGAGCGCATGTTCAGTATTACTAAAACTGAACATTACACAATATGTAAAACGGTTTGACAGTACACCCCCAG
This sequence comes from Elysia chlorotica, assembly GCA_003991915.1. NCBI lineage: Eukaryota > Metazoa > Mollusca > Gastropoda > Plakobranchidae > Elysia > Elysia chlorotica. Next base: position 168,869 of record RQTK01000652.1, read on the forward strand.
CTATAGAACTTTAGAAGATTGTGAAGACACCGTAGGGGACATGGGGGACGGAGAACCAGCTGTAGATTGCCGCTTTCTACACACACACAGATACCCACACAAACAGACACACACACACAAACAGACACACACACACAGACAGACACACACACACAGACAGACACACACACACAGACACACACAGAGACACACACAGACAGACTCAACAGGGCAGACAGCGTGAGTCCTCTCCACTCACTATCCCGATGTTTGAATGTCTGCTATTCGATGCTCTCTTGTTTTGGTGACAAATATTTCAACACAAGTTTGCCGGTGGGTGGCGTGTATTGTCGTCACACACTTTCAGAAGGCAGAGAACTGTGTGTAACCGTGATACGCTATAAATAAATTATTGGTAAACACCGGCTCTTTGTGCAGTAGTCCCTGTGGAACAAAAGCTGCTCTTCACGAGCTTTGCCTATTTCTCGTCGCTAAAAACGTGCAATGATCGTGTGAATTCCATAGGTTTACAATCTAAGGCAAAGTCAGACTGAGGCTAGAGCGCCCAGCTTAGGTGACTTTGGGGTTGAAGAGTTCTCCCCCACAATCTGACGTTTCGAACCCGAGTTAAGTTAGTACCACAGATGTATGTTAAAGCACTATTAATGGACATCTGTGGTTGGTACGAGTTTATATATAGAGACTCATCCTTTCGCTCCTGCCACGCTCGGGTGTTTGTGTGTGTGTGTGTGTGTGGGAGGGGGGGGGTGAGATCATTATGTATGACTCTCAAATCAGGCATCAGGCAGCAAGCGAACAATCTATCCTTGAGCTGATGACCTCCTTGTTTAAATGTATTCTTTCACTGCTCTGTTTATTTATTTATTTTTATTAAACTCTGCATGGCATATTTTTAAAACAATGCACTTGACGAAAGGACTTTCAATCAGTTCATTAAAAAAAACTCTCCAGTTCATCACTCCGATAGCCGTTCCCTGTCCACCCTTGCCGACATGCTGGATTAAAACAATGAACTGGTCTCTGTCTGTGGTACACTGAGTCATTCCGCCATTAGCGCTCACGCCTCACAGTCAATCGTATGCAGCTTTTCGGGTTTTTCTTATTTAACTTTGATAGGATCAAGTCACGTTTGGGATGCGACATTTGGTACGCCAGCCCGTCAGGTGTTAATGGTGAAACATTTTCGCGTCCTCTTACCTGCAAAACTTTTAGAACTAAGTTGTTTATGTTAAAAAAAATGCATCTCTAACATAAAATATTGATCATATTTCAAACGTGCATTTCGACTCAAAAGCCAGCGATGTAGAATTTGTTTTTGCTACGACAAATGCTACCAAGTCCAACAATTTTCTGAGTTCAATCTTTCAATTAAAATCTTTGACTCCTTGAGACTCTTACCTCCCAGAGTATCAGTAAGATCACGCAGTGTAAGATCACGCAGTGTAAGATCACGCAGTTTTAGACAATATGGCGGATTATCTGATTATCTCTGTGTTTTCCATGATCTCACGGTTTAATCTCTGTGTTTTCCAAGAACTCATGGTTTAATCTCTGTGTTTTCCAAGAACTCATGGTTCTGTGTTTTCCAAGAACTCATGGTTTAATCTCTGTGTTTTCCAAGAACTCATGGTTTAATCTCTGTGTTTTCCAAGAACTCATGGTTTAATCTCTGTGTTTTCCAAGAACTCATGGTTTTATCTCTGTGTTTCCAAGAAATTATGGTTCTGTGTTTTCCAAGAACTCATGGTTTAATCTCTGTGTTTCCAAGAACTCATGGTTTTATCTCTGTGTTTTCCAAGAAATTATGGTTCTGTGTTTTCCAAGAACTCATGGTTTAATCTGTGTTTTCCAAGAGCTCATGGTTTAATCTCTTTGTTTTCCAAGAACTCATGGTTTGGTCTTTGTGTTTTCCAAGAAGCATGGTTTAATACTGTGTTTTCCAAGAACTCATGGTTTAATCTCTGTGTTTTCCAAGAACTCATGGTTTAATCTCTTTGTTTTCCAAGAACTCATGGTTTGGTCTTTGTGTTTTCCAAGAAGTCATGGTTAATCTCTGTGTTTTCCAATACCTCATGGTTTAATCTCTGTGTTTTCCAAGAACTCATGGTTTAATCTCTGTGTTTTCCAAGAACTCATGGTTTTATCTCTGTGTTTTCCAAGAACTCATGGTTTAATCTCTGTGTTTTCCAAGAACTCATGGTTTTATCTCTGTGTTTTCCAAGAACTCATGGTTTTATCTCTGTGTTTTCCAAGAACTCATGGTTTTATCTCTGTGTTTTCCAAGAACTCATGGTTTTATCTCCGTGTTTTCCAGGAAAGCGTGGCTCTTGGCGTGAAGAGAGCAAGGACCTGCATACTGGAGTGAAAACGGGGCAGGGCCTGAGCAGTTTGGAGGGAGACCTGGAGGTGAGGCCAGAGGAACCACAGCAGCGTTACCATGGAGACCATTTGGCTACAGAGAGGGAACACGGATATTCCCTGGGGCTTCCGGCTGGTCGGAGGGCGAGAGTTTGGGGTCCCTCTCTCGGTACAGAGGGTAAGTGCTGCTTCTTTTTTGGAGGGGGAGGGTGGCATGCTTATCGTTTTTCCTCCCTCCCTTTCTCTCTCTCTCTCTCTCTCTCTCTCTCTCTCTCTCTCTCTCTCTCTCTCTCTCTCTCTCCCTCTCTGAAATACTTTTTTTTCTTCTTTCCTTTTTTTCTCCTATTCATCTAGCCATGAAGTTTAATAAACTTTACTGTGTGTCTCTAGAGCCCTTTTTATTGACTGACGCCACGCAACTCATAAAATCCCCCACACACATTTTCATTACCAATAAGGGAGAATTTTATAACCAGGATTATTATTTACATCAACCGTCCGTGCACATCTCTCTTCCAATTGTAGAGCGCAATCTGGGTTATAGTTTCTTACTCACGTAATTTAGCATGTTTTTCTATTGATCTTGTCTATGATAATCTTTGTATTAGCCAATGATTATCATCGCGCAGAATTCCATGTAATTACCGAGTACTATTCCTCTTGAAGTCTTGGTTTGATCACAGACAAAATTAACATAGCTGAGTTAATATATATTGGTTTACACGCCAAGGCGATGAGGTCCGTAGTTAGATTTACAGGAAACAAACTTAGGCGTGAGCAAAGTTTTAGACTGGCGTACTCAGCGTTGAGTGAGTTCTGTGGAACGATGAACTGCTTGCTTCATCATGACACGTTGGTAGATCCAATGAGTGATCGGTAGAGGATCGATAAGGCACGTTTCGCTTTTTTTTAGATTCTCAATCCACATTTTAAAGGCGTCATTTTACAGCTGAAATTCTGTATTGAGAGCGTACAATCCTGCAGTGGCCCAGTACCCGCGCCCAGGTTCTGTCTGTGCAGGGAGGAGAAAGGGAAGACAACCGTCACGTGGTTGCTCTTTCCGGCATTTCTTTGACATCCGGGCAAACTTAAGCCCCGTGGCTGCGACCAGTGGGTGGAGATCAAGTTTCTCACCGTCCGTGACAGTTCTGGGATTGTCATTTCTAGATATAGAGCGCTTTCTGCAGGAAGTTCTCCGGTAAGGACTTTTCCTTCTCCGACACTAGTCTACCAGGTTTAATGTTCCCATAGCGTGCAGTCGTGTTGACAGTATTTTTAGCAGGAAAACTTACTGTTTGGAGCAAACTAAATTTATTAGTAAAACCAACGAAGTATTTTGGGCTTGCACGCCATAGAAATCTTTATTGTTTCCCTATTTCATCTGTTTACCTGAGAGCATCTGTGAACATCCCTAGTCACTGACTTCAGTAGGACAGTAAAGCGGACCCGGATTACAACTTGTTGTTGGCATGATGGATGTCGTGATTGCTGGTGCACACACACCTGCCCACTCCAGTTAAAGGATCATTGAGATGGTCCGTCCAGAACCAAGTGACAGTTTTCTTAGAATAATAACAAAGCAACGATCTCAGCACTTGGTTCAAAAAGAAAGACATGGCATGGACTTCATGTCATAGGCTGCACAAATCGTTAGTAATATTTTGTTTGCCGTACATCCCAAGCTGTTATAGCCTGAAAACAAAATCAGTTGTTCATTTCAGCCTCAAGTCAAACAGTTTAAAGAACCTCACTCACTCCAGTATAAAGTACGAAGCTGGCAGTTGTTTCGCAACAAAAACTAACTGGATTTGAGGTTGAAGTGGTTGCGTAACTCCGGACTAGGCTAGATCTAACCCCCCCCCCTGGTGATCACCGCGACTTTTTCACCTTGGCAGTTCCTGGCCCCACTTACCTGATCTAGGTGGCGCGTGCATGACCTTCACCTTTCCGCAGGCTGTCCCGTGTGAGTCGGGAGCTGGTCCGTGTTTGGCTGCTTGGGTGTAGATCTAGTGGAATATTAGTGCACGCCCATGGAGGCCAGTTTGTGTACATAGATCGTATCCAGCACGCACGGGCAAATGTTGGTTCATGGTGGGGAAAAATATTACATTTAGAGCGATCAAGAGCTGCATTGCACAAAGAGAGAGAGAGAGAGAGAGAGAGAGAGAGAGAGAGAGAGAGAGAGACAAACCGACAGAGAGAGACAGAGAGAGACACACAGACAGAGAGAGACAGAGATAGATAGAGAGAGAGCCAACGAAATAGACAGAGAGAGACAGACAGAGAGAGACATAGAGAGAAAGAGAGAGAGGCAAAGAAATAGACAGAGAGAGACAGACAGACAGAGAGAGAGAGAGAGGGACAGAGAGAGACAGAGAGAGAGAGAGACAAAGGCGAATTTATTTTATACATGAAGGCATGATATTATGTCATTCAAAAACCATGAAGTAGTTTCATCACTAATAATTCATTGCCTTCTCTTATTTTACTTCACTTTACTCTTTCTCTCTCTCTCTCTCTCTCTCTCTCTCTCTCTCTCTCTCTCTCTCTCTCTCTCTCTCTCTCTCTCTCTCTCTCTCTCTCTCTCTCTCTCTCTCTGTAGCTTTCTTGTTCTTTGAAGTACAATACACAGTTCAGTTGTAGGACTGTTAAACTAAGCCGTGTTGTCGTGCTGTAGGTGAGTGTAAATTCTGACATTTCTTACCTAAGCGCTCACTCGCCGTCTTTCCCCTACTGTGGCAGTCTGCGCTACTTTTTATGTGCGCACTTTTATTTTGGTTCTCAACCTAACAGATTTAGCTCAAAAATATAAAAAATCTTTAACCCATGTGCAATGTTTTTTATGATGAAAATAGCATCCGCCCACATTGCTGTAAAATATTTTTAGCGTAAACTGGCTGGAGATTGTTTTTTCCTTGGGTTTAAGAAAGTTGAATAATAAGTTTGTGGAAATTTTAGTTACGTTTTGATATCTGAATGCGATGCAGGGGAGGGTTGTTTGTTTCTTCCTTTTTTTTTATTTTACGTGTGGAGAAAAATGTATACCTTGAGATCGCAACGATCAGGTAATGTGATTTCAAATTCACGAAACTCGCGGAAAAAACATGCAGACGGATAGATTCACGTGGAGATACAGGAGAGCAGAGGAGAGGAGAGAGAGATAGGGCGAGAAAGGGGAAGGGAGAGAAAAGAGAGAGAGGGTGCAAGAGAGAAGGCGATAGAAAGAGAGGGCGAGAGAGATGGAAAGAGAGAGGGCGAGAGACACACACACAAATAAAGACAAATGCAAAGACAGACACAGAGAGAGACAAACAGATAGAGACAAACAGCAGACAGACAGACAGAATGAGGGTTATCAACAGAGGCATATAGATAGAGTGAGACTGGGAGAAAGATGGATGAAGAAAGAAGATGTGGGAGGGACGGAAAGAAAGCTGGGGAGAGAGGCAGAGGGAGAGATATAGAGATACAGAGAGAGGCCGAGAAAGGCAGAGCGAGAGGGGAGAAAGGTGGCGATAGCAAAATTTGCCTGGTTTGCGCATATGAATTTTGCTAAGAATAATAATTATTATTATGACAAGCAAAAAAGAACAACACGTGAGTGACGTGGCCTAAATGTACGGGATAAAATAACACATGTTGGTGTGTGCCGTGTTTCCGATGGTCGCTAATTCCCGTGTCTGTATTCCAGCTCATGATCCAATCTAGAAAACTGTACTTTTGTCTGTGTGATGTTGCATGAGAGCCTGTACCTGCACCAGTTACAATGTATTGCTCGCTCTTCTTTTCAATAATGCATCTGTTTCTTTTTATGTGCCCAATACAATCATCAATATATGGTGTGTGTGTATCTTTCATTATTTCATTACGCCACTTCATTCTAAAATGCACAAAGCATTGATTACTCATGTCAAGGACGAATTCAAACACAACAGGTGCATAGACAAAAATTACTCCCTTTAGTAACCTCGAGTAAACATCACGTAATTTAAATATCTACCATAACATGACTGGGCATGAAGCAAGAGAATGTTTCATCAGCTAAATGTATTTTGCACAGTTTATGGTGTCGAGATTTTTCTCGTTTCTAACATAGATAAATATGTCGTTATACCGCTTAGTCTTGGCAGACGTTTTCTCGTGAAACAAAAATAGTTCGCTCGCACTATAAGTACAGATACTTACAATGAGACCCATGTGACAGACGTTCAAAATGGTTGTATTGTTTTTTTTTCTGGCTCAGATGTTTTGTCAAGTATGGGTGTTTGCAATAATTGGACATGTAACATTCTATTTTGTACATACTTGTATCTTTACGTTTTACCAATGTGAAACAATTCCCTAGTTGTAGATGTATTTGTTCCCCTCTTTATAAATAATTAATATAAGTATAACAACCGTGCACATTGTATTTGATGTTGTTTGACAACTAGGCAGTGTTACACATGGATCGGGAGTTAACATCAGATGCGGGATGCTTATAGCCTACGTTATAGAAAAGATCACGGGAAAAAATGTTTTTTGCCTTTTTTTAGATTAAGAGGGAAAACCCATGATTCATATCACAATAAAAAAAAAGTCACTTGTTAAATTTAAAAAGAAGGTAAATAGCTGGACTAACAGATACTTATGTTTTGTTTGTTGTTTTTTGTTTGGTGTTTTTTTTTCTGCTCTATTTTTCGGTTCTATTTTTTCCTCCTCCATTTTTTAATCACCATCTGGGCTGTGGTCTGGGCGTGTTTTCTCTAGAGGTGTCGTTCGGACCTTGGGATTGGTCAGTGATTCAACACTGCTGTTAGAGTGAATTTCGTGAACAATCACCGAATGGTCCTTGACCATTACCCTTTTTTGTTTGTATTTATGATTTCAGGAGAAATTTGAATTATTTTGTTTATTTTATTTATATCTTCTAATCCTATAATTTAACGGCCTCTGCATTCCATTTACTCCTCGCCTTTTAATGAGCTATTTATTTATTAGATTTTCGAAAAACTAAAAAAATGACATTGCTATTTGCAACCAAAGCTATGCTTTGAACAACCATTACGGTTCAAAGAAACTTCCATGGCATTCTTCCTTATTTTTTTACCTCGATACCAAGAGGTAATTTTGATCCAAGGTCGGAGGCGTTGTTTTTTT
>RQTK01000652.1:186998-271031 GCA_003991915.1 Elysia chlorotica
AAGAAGAAGAAGAAGAAGAAGAAGAAGAAGAAGAAGAAGAAGAAGAAGAAGAAGAAGAAGAAGAAGAAGAAGAAGAAGAAGAAGAAGAAGAAGAAGAAGAAGAAGAAGAAGAAGAAGAAGAAGAAGAAGAAGAAGAAGAAGAAGAAGAACAACAACAACAACAACAAGAACAACAACAACAACAACAACAACAACAACAATAACAACAACAACATCACAATAACAACAACAGCAGCAACAATAACAACAACAACAACCACGACAACAACAACAACAGCAACTAAACTTATTTGCTAGTTCAAGAAAGAAGGATCTAGTAACTTAAAGAATCATGAACTACATTTTATGACAATCTCATAGCATACAAAAATACTGAGAGATTTATCTAAATGTTTTGCACATATAATTGTCTTCTTTAATTTGTCTAGTTTGGGCAGTAGGTTCCTTTGGTTGTTTTAAAGTTGTCACATTTTTCTTGAATCATCCTATTAATTTAACACGGACGTAAAGTAGTGGCTGCGTGCTGTGCGAAAACTAACATTGCTTGCCTATAACCGTTGCCTTCTTGAAATGTTGAGACCCTAACAACTTTCTACAGCCGAACCTACTAAAGGCGTGGACGAATGGTAACAGTTCAGCTGTGTGTTTGTGGTGAAATTAAACAATGTTCCCACCATGTTGTCACACAAATAATTTGAGAAGCAAGAACGGACTTCGTTAGCTGTACAAAGCAAGAACAACCTTCGTTAGCTGTACAAAGCAAGAACATTCTTGGTTAGCTGCATAAAATATTCCACAAACACGAATGTTGCATGCCATTTCTGTGCGTGGTTTGACATCTCACGATATTTTGAGTGACTATATGATAATTATAGTATGCACGATTAGTTTTATTTGTACTTGAATAGTAAATGCTTTGCAATCGAATTTTAACGTCCAGTGATTTCAGTTTAATATTTATTTTAACACATGAACATATTTGTACATGGGTCTCTATCTACAAGTCTGAGCATTGGAGCATGCTACTGAGTTACGCCCCGTGTGCTAGTACCTAATACAGAGATCCTTATACCAATACATGTACTCATTTCCAATGTAGACCCAAAAGCATTGTTTACCATTTTTCGTTGTTAATGAAGCTCACAGCGTATCAAAACAAAATGTTACGCAATTGGTTTATTACGATGTTTTTATTTTGTAAAGGTCTCTAAGATTTCGATATGGTTTTGAAGATAGGAAAGAATACCAGTTTGGCAAGTACAGCAGAACTAAAACAAATCTTGATGTACAGGAAGAAGACAAACGCTTGCTTTCGCAATCTTAGCATCTCAACCGAAACAAACAAATTGGTATGAGACTTGTTTTTTTTCTTCTAACTCTGTGAAACGTGACTGCTTCAAATAAAGGACCTGTTTTGTTATGGGCTTTACGTTATAAAAACGCTTACTGCCTGTAGAAAAGATTCGAGTGTCGTATTGGACAAGGCGTTCAGACCTTTATAGCATTCTTATTTATACCTTATACAGACTTTATTTTTTATTGTAATGGCAGTAAGGAATGTGGTTTCGATGAAGTGTTGCTCCTTAATTGAAAATATTTTTGTTTTTCATGTGTAACCTTACTTTACGCTGCCAAGCACAACCCCACAGGTTTAACTCTGGTTTCAACTGTCACATGACATCAAACCAAGCTCATGATTGGCTTATACTGCCTTATTTGAGGAAGTAGTTGAGCCTGCGAAATGCTGGAAGTAAAATCTGCCCTGGGCGGGCTGTTTTGTTAAAACATCCGCGCCTGGAGGGGTCAGTGGTCCACGTGCGAACGTTCTAGTCTGTGAAATAATACAAAGGACAAAATGGTGCGAAAATAAATCTGTACTTTTTACTGTAAAATCCACCGTTGATATTCCATGTAATGCAGTTGTTCTGCTTGCCGCGATTGCAGGACGCGAACCGCCGTGTTGTCAGTAGTATCGGGAGTGAGTGAGTGAGTGAGTGAGTGAGTGAGTGTGTGAGTGAGTGGGTGAGTGAGTGAGTGAGTGAGTGAGTGAGTGAGTGAGTGAGTGAGTGAGTGGGTGGGTGAGTGAGTGAGTGAGTGAGTGAGTGAGTGAGTGAGTGAGTGAGTGAGTGAGTGAGTGAGTTGGATCCTGGACCGGCAGAAGTTGGTTTGCCAAAGCCACATGGCCATGCTTTAACAAAGTTGCTCTATGTTGGTTGCACTAACAGACTTGCCAACTGTTTCCATAATAAAGCACACCATCATGTGCATGTAGTTGTTGTTGCTCCATGCAATGTACGTGTAGGTAGATGGTTGTTGCTCCATGCAATGCACGTGTAGGTAGATGGTTGGGTTGACATCTCTGCAGTCTGTGCATGTTTCTGGTGTAGAGTTCTCAGTGTTCTGTCCCAGCTTGGCACGAGCTCGTAAACCAACAGTTTGGGGGTTGAGTCCATGGGATGTGATGTGATTCCCCCCCCCTGTCTGAATACCTTCTTGGACAACTCTAGAAACCAGTTCCTTTGATGCTGCATTGTTTGTGAATTGCGTGAATAACAGCTTACTGTAAAAGTGTATTTCTTTCTTGACTCCAGCAACATTGGAACAGTGTTGAATCACTGACTGAAGGATCTATGAGCACAGTGCAAACTTAACAATAAACATCGAAACCGGTTCAACGACAGTGAGTTCGGACAGGGGTAGGGGAAATCACTCACGAAGATAAGTTATTGATTGTCATAAAAACCTCGAAATGTGACAAATTATCTTAAGCATACCGCCATTCACACAAAACAAACAAACAAACAAACAAACAAACAAAAAAAACAAAAAAAACCTCCAACCGTTATGAGCGATCAGTCGGCACACAGATCAATGATGAACAAACCCCCCCCCAGGTCTCCGAACACTTACTTCCTCAGCTCGGTCAGATCGATGCCGTAGGAGAAAGGCTTGGGCCCCCCGCCCTTGGCGGACTTGATCATGGTGCTGAGCAGCTGGTCTGGAACTTTCTGCCCGGGCAGCTCCTCGTCCAGGCTCGAGTTGTGTCTCTGGGGGAGGGGGGGGAGGAGGAGCAGGCCGGGGGGGGGGGGGGGGGACAGGTTGGGGGTCATCGCCGTGCTGGGTGTTTGGTGGTTAAAGATCGCTGGCTCCACTGAAACAGTAAATAATGTGAAACCATTGGTTCATTTTAAAAAAAATAGGTCAGCCGGATTGTTGTTTACCTTGCTACTCTGTTTGGCACATTAGTCGGTTGGTCGGTTGGTCGGTTGGTTCATTGATAACTTTGTCCATCATTGATCTGTGTGCCGACTGATCTTTCATAACGGTTGGAGATTTTTTTTTGTTTTCTTTTCTTTTGTTTTTGTTTGTTTTGTTTTGTGTGTTCATACAATGACTGGCGGTTTGCTCAAGAAAATGTGTCACGTTTCGAGGTTTTTACGACAATCAATAACTTATCTTCGTGAGTTATTTCCCCTACCCCTGTCCGAAATCACTGCCGTTAAACCGGTCTTGATGTTTATTGTTAAGTTTGCACTATGCTCATAGATCCTTCAGTGAGTGATTCAGCACTGTCCCAATGTTGTTGGAGTCAACAAACAAATACATTTTTCTACAGTTAGCTGTTATTCACGCAATTCATAAATAATGAAGCATGAAAGGAACTGGTTTCTAGAGTTGTCCAAGAAGGTCTTCTTTCCCCAGAGTTAAATATTATTTACCATTTGTGTGTAAATATGATTATTGGCACTGAAACACAGAAGCGTTCAGAGCGGTTAGATCATGTGTATTTTTCACTCTGTTTTCGGCATGCACCAAACCAGAGTGTTCACACTAGTATGATTCGCGTTTGTATATCCGCTGTGTATTTTTCTCTCTGAATCTACAGTGCCTAAAGCTTGGCTCCTTGAGCGGCAGTTGTACCGACAAATATTGTAAATATTGCAGTCGTGTGTTGTACCTCTGTACTAAAGCTTCAGTTTTGCTGCTCCCACCATGGACGCCCCTCCCTTCTAGCCTTGTACCGGTAACTCTGACATCAAACTGTGTCTGCTGAGACCTCCATGGCAACGCTGAGATGCTGTTTTCTCATCATTGAATAATCACTAGCTCCCCCGGGCTCTAGGGTTGCTGGTTTTACACAGTAGCTTCACCATGGCAGTGTTTCTCCACATTATAATTATGTTGCCGAAATTCAATTGGTTGGGCTGAATACTAACCTAAGCCTTTTATTCTACGTTGCTAGATAAAAGTTATGAATAAAGTATGGACATGCACTAATTATTCTCTGTTGATAATGTTGACCTTGACTCCCTGCTCCCTCCCCCCCTTCAGTTTTGCTGCTCCCACCATGGACGCCCCTCCCTTCTAGCCTTGTACCGGTAACTCTGACATCAAACTGTGTCTGCTGAGACCTCCATGGCAACGCTGAGATGCTGTTTTCTCATCATTGAATAATCACTAGCTCCCCCGGGCTCTAGGGTTGCTGGTTTTACACAGTAGCTTCACCATGGCAGTGTTTCTCCACACGAGCTCCGCAGACTGATTTAAGTCACTATCACGGCTTCTCGCCCTCAGAGGGTTAAAAGTTTGGCGGCGATCTATGGAACCAGTGAAATAGTGAAATTCTTACTCTAAATCAGCATTGATGAGAAAACTTTATTCATGATTGTGGAGAAAATCAGCGTCTGGTTCCAGGCACAGTAGAGGGACTTGCTCTTTCAGTATCTTCAGATTCTCCTACTTTGTTCCAAGCTCTCTCTCTCTCTCTCTCTCTCTCTCTCTCTCTCTCTCTCTCTCTCTCTCTCTCTCTCTCTCTCTCTCTCTCTCTCTCTCTCTCTCTCTCTCTCTCTCTCTCTCTCCCTAACGTCTCTCTTCTCGCTCTCCAGGTACAAGAAACCAGTGGGTCAGATCCAGTCCGACTACCGGGTCAAGAGGGACTGGGACTACGACGACTACCAGAGAGGAGGGTAGGGACCCATCACCGATCTAACTTAGACACTTAAACAGAATGTATCAAATATGAGTTTGTGTATTCTTTATGTATATGTGCTCCAATACTATTTATCAATACTTAATTGTCTACGGTGGTTATAATACTTCTATTTCTTTTCAACATTCAAAATGTTTCAATGAATGTAAAAATCGACTTGATTGGTTAAAGTTTTGAGCTCTTCCCTTTCAATAATTGACATTGGATCCTTTTTTTAAGGCTGCATATTTTCTGTGACGATGAATTAAAATACATTCGCCATATAGGATTCACCTTGGATACGCTAAATGGAACGAGAAAGAGGGTAGGAGGGGAGGTAGAGAGAGTGAGATAGTGAGATATAGATCTAGAGAGAAAGAGAGAAAGAATCAAATAGAGAGAGAGAGAGAGAGGGAGATAGAAAGAGGGAGAGAGGTAGAGACACACCTACAAAGGAGTACACCCCACCTGTCACCCCCCCCCCTCAGACGTCCCCCGGCCAGGGCGGTTGGCCAGGTTCAGTCGGACTTCTACCAGAGTCGCGCGGACGGGCCTCGGGCGGAGATTGACGACAGCCCCATCAACATCAGCATGGGCAACAACCCCAGGAAGCAGTCCAAGTCCTTCAAGGTGCTGCAGTGGATGACCGAGACTGAGCACGACGACGACCAGGAAGGTGCGTGCTCTACACAACTCTCTCTTAGTGTCCGTCTGGCGGGTGGGCCCAAAGACAAAAGTCTGATAATTTAACTTCACTCACAAAAGTTGTTGTTGGCGGATTTCTTAACGATCATTGTTGGTAACTAGGTTAACTTGTAGATGGGTCTCAAGAAACAAATCTGGTACTTTTGGGTGCTGCCACTCAAAGACAAAGGGATTGTACTAGGCCTTTGTTCACAGAAAGTCGTATAACGTCACTATTGAGTTGATGAGTGAGAGCGTCTCAGGCCTAACTAGGCTATCAATGATGCCTTAACTTGTGCAGTGTTTCTGGCAAAGCTTGAAATCTGTTCTAAACGTCAATCTAACTTTAAGGGATTAAACGTTTAAGAAAAAATATAAAAGTTTAAAAACAAACGCCAAAACGTGTTATGCCCCGACTGTTTTCAGCCAAATCAAAAAGTATCCCTCTCATTGACACTGTCTCTCTAACCCTATATATGTGTCTATATCTCTCTTTACCCCTCTCTCTATCTGTTTAAATCCCTCTCTACCCCTATATATCTGTCTATATCTCTCTTTACCCCTCTCTCTATCTGTTCATGTATTTTTATATTTCCTCAACTCTCTTATATTGATTAAGTCCTCTCGACCAGATAATTATTCTCACCAATAGTTTCAGTAGCACCCAAGTCCTACACACTATACTGGTTTTTATAACAATGGTTCCCTTCTATGAACCTCTTAACACTATACTGGTTTTTGTAACAATGGTTCCCTTCTATGAACCTCTTATCACCATCAACCAACCAAACAACCTACCAACTCACACACAAACTAACAAACTAACCACCGAACCAACCAACGCATCCATCAACCATCAAACCAAAACCAAACCAAACCAAATAAACAACCCATCCACCAACCAACTCATCCATCAACCCATTAAACCACAACCAAACCAAACCACAATCAACCCAAACCAAATCAACAACCATTCAACTAATCCACCAACCAACTGAACCACCCAATGGCCAGACGTGAACGACACCGCGCAGACGCAGACGCTACAGAGGGCGCGCCGGAAGCACGACCCGGAGCGCCGCCACAACGCAGACGATGACGAGATGCGATTCTCCGGGCTCCACTCCAAGGCGGACATCCCGTCCAAGGCGTTCGGCCGCCTGCAGAAGATGCCGATGGACAGCGGGCCTCCCACCGCCCAGAACGGGCAGGACGCGCCAGGTGAGGGACGCCTTCCCCACACCAGAAAGATTCTTCTCGCCCCTAGAGACAATTATTTATTAATTAGTTTGTGGGGGGTTTTGTGTTAAGCACAGAGACAACCAATTTTACAGGGGTTTTTTTCCATTACATAATTTATCACGCAAAAATGCATCAGTAATGTTTAAAAACTAAAACGTGTGAGCTTCAGTATTTTTTTGCTGGTCTTGGTTTCCTTGTTTCACCTTGTGGAAGAGTTCCAGCCTATCTGTACAGCTGATTTTGTGGAGTGTTTTTCTTGACGGATTGCTTTGACGTTCGTTGGTTTTGGTTTTTATTATACTCTCTGACCCGAGTGGCAATAAATTTCCTGATTTTTTAAACTAAAATGTGAGCCTTCAGCAAATGGTTTGCTTTTGTGTATAAGTTGTTTTTAAATTGTGTTTTATGAGCGTGGCTTTTAAAGCTTAACACTGTAATACTTTGAATGACCACTAAATAAGAAAATATATTGAATTACTAAAATTTAAGATTCGGCCTTTTTCTAAGCTTTCGTGTAGCTTTTTTATAAACTCAAGATTAAAAAAGAAAAAAATTTTCTCACACTAACAAATCAATATATTTTTAATTGATTAATTAAACGCATCTTTATCGCACACATTTGAAATTATCTTTCCTGTATAACTATGGCTGACGTGTGTGTCCTTTGGCCTGTGTTTACATTGCTCACTGACCTTTTGCTGAATCGCACCTTCTTCCCCATTTCGCACATACCGGGTTTTTCCAGAAGACTCCGAGAACGGCGTAGGCAACTATGACGAAACTTCTATCAGGTACAAGGGAAAGCACATTCCCTCCCCTTCCTTCCGAGTGCTGCAGACGTGGGCCGAGTACGACCCTGACCCTGTGTGTAAGTTCTAGCTAATCTAGCCACTGGTACGCGGCATCCACTCTCTCCCGTAAAGTCTGACGGTTTCAATGTGGGCCTACAACTGCACAATTCTACTGATACCACCAAGCCTATACACTGAAGCCTTAACTCTGTTCCCAAACTTTATCTAATATTAAAATAAACCATGTATGTAATATTGCACACATATACCGGTTTGCTATTTATGCTTTCTATGTTAAGGAAATCGTAAAAAAAAAAAAAGAAAAACTACATTCTAATACTCTAACTGTGTAACTATGTGTGAACCATATATGTGCCAATAACATAATTAATTGTGCACCTTGCAAAATCAGGGATTAAGGGATAATGCAATAACATTAGAACGTGTACTTGTTAGAGTAAAATTCTGTTACAACACGACAAGCTTTACAGGGGTCGCTATGGTTGCAGTTGAATAATAAAACAACGGTAAAATAAAAGATTTTAGTGACATGTTTCGCGTAACATCTCTGTGAACGGATAAAAAAAAAGTTATTTCTACTTTTAACATTATTTGTTGATGGCATGGGTGCCAAAAATTATTATGAATCGAAAGTTTCTAATTTTATTTTTGCCTAAAAAGATCAATTGTACGAAACCCATTTGGGCAAAGTGTTCTAAAGTGGTTCGAAACTTCACGAATATTTTGTGCTAAAGCTTTAATAACTTATGCTCGACTGTGCTTCTTCTTCTGTGCATTAATTTATGACGGTGAAAACTCAATTACGTTTGCACGCTGTCCTAATATATAATTTTGTATTGGTCACCGAAAACACACATTGGTTAGTATAATAATGATAATTATTGTAATCTCTTAATGAGTTTCATCCATCAAAAAACGATAACCATTGGCTTTGAGGTTTTCATTCTTGAATTGAATTGATTAATCTTTCTTCGGAGTGCAAAAAGTTTTAATGGTCAAACCGATTTCTATTTTCTTTAAAATGAAATTCCTTGCAATTTTTAAATTAGCGGTAACTTAAATGCTGTGTCATCGTTGTTGTTTTTTTTAATGGAAACTTTTTTTTTAATATTTATCACCTTTATTCTTTGTCTGAATCTTTATCTTTTTATTTTGATTGGAATCTTTACTCGTCCTTATCGCGTCTCTCTCTATCTCTCTGTCTCTCTCTCAATCTCTATCTCTCTCTCTCTCTCTCTCTCTCTCTCTCTCTCTTTATTTTTCTATCATCCAATCCACTGTCTCTCCAAATTTCTAAATTCTCAATTTTCTTTTATGTATGGCATAAAATATTGGCAATTAAGAAAATAATTTTAAAGAAATAACGTATACAATATGGCTGCTCAACCATTGTTCTAACGTCACCAACGCGGAATGATATCACTTAACCCATGCCTGAGGACGTGTAATGCCTGGCACTCATCTCTAATGTTCTGTCCCACTCGTGACTCCTCTACACCAATAACACCACCACCATCACCAACACCACCCCCATCATCAACACCACCACCATCACCAACACCCCCACCGCTGGCCCCAACACCTCCTGTGCCCTGGACGCTCGCAGCGGAGGGAGCGGGGACCAAGAAGGACGACGACTCTGACGACGACCTTCCCGAGACGCTAGACGGCGAGGACGTGGCGGACAAGCGCTACAAGGGCGGCAACATCCCGTCCCGCCTGTTCAAGCACCTGCAGAAGACGGTCGGGGACGACACGCCCGAGACTCCAGCACCTGCTCCTTCGGGTAAACCCGGTGATATCCTTAGGCTGCTTCGGGTAAACCCGGTGATATCCGTGGCTGCTTCGGGTAAACCCGGTGATATCCTTAGGCTGCTTCGGGTAAACTTCACTGATAGTCGTGGACTAGCCTGTAAAACTTCACTGATAGTCGTGGACTAGCCACTTATTATGACATGCGCATAGCTCGTTGTGCAGTTGTTCTTTTCATCCATTCAATTCAGTCTGAGATAAGTGTATGTCCTAGCTTGTACTGGTCTATCCTATGTATATATGGCGGTAACAATACATGGATGTGGTAAGTTTGGGTAACAATACAAGGACGTTGTAAGTTTGGGTAACAATACAAGGACGTTGTAAGTTTGGGTAACAATACATGGACGTTGTAAGTGTGGGTAACAATACATGGACGTTGTAAGTTTGGGTAACAATACACGGACGTTGTAAGTTTGGGTAACAATACATGGACGTTGTAAGTTTGGGTAACAATTCCGTTGTTATTAACTTGCACATGTTAACAGGAAACCTAGGGCAGCTGTATGAACACGTGTACTAACTAACCCTAACCGAATGTCAGAAAATCTTCCCCAAACTTGAAAAGCTATGATACGTTAACAATATTTAAGTGAAATTGTAGAAAAAAAAAACTGTTCTTTATTTGTTTACTCTACAGTAGCAGTACACTCTAGGTTTTCGTACTTTTTTCTGGAGATCTTGTTATTTGTATTCTAATTTTGTAAGTACTGAGGTTTGTTGTGGTTTCTATCGTATTACCAATAGCAGTAATACCAGTACATTGTTGTGGTTTCTATCGCGATACCAATAGCAGTAATACCAATACATGTTCGTTTCACGCTCTGTAGGGTAATGTGCTCACAGAGTCCAGAGATGTGTTCTGAACGTGTTTTATTGTTGTTTTTTTCTCGCAGTGCCAACCATCAACGTGGTGCAGGGTCCAGAGGGAAGCGCCACAGACTTCTAAACCAGGACAGGAGTGTGAAGGGAGGGACCCACACCGGGAACCCTGGCTGCCCACCCAGTCACCCGGCAATGTGTTTTCACTGTTTGAGATACCGTGTGTAGGAAGACACGTACAAGTACTTTGTTTTGGACGCGAGGTTGGAGCAACATACCAATGCTGTGCCGTGGAGAGTCGATACCTTCCCCTTACCGTGCTGCGGGTCGGGTTTTTCTAGCTGTATTTATTGTACATTTCATTTAGTATTGGACTTGACGTTTGGTCTACCGTGCATGCTTCTTACACCTCGCTTTATCCAGTTTTGGCTCTAGCTATATGAAAAAAAAAGGTATACTCTGTAAATAAGTGTGTGTAGTTTGCAAAGTTTGTAAGATAAGGTATCCGAGAGGAACATGCAATAAAAATAATGTTTTCGTGAATGCATAATAACAAACAACGATATTTTAGTATGTGTATGTTGGGTACCATCAGTTGGTGGACCTGGACATTTTCTCCACCGAACCCAGTTTGTTGTGGCAGAAAAAAAAAGTTATTAGGTGCGGTTTTTCTCTCCAATGATGCTTATTACAAAGGTGATGTTTCACTTTAGTACGGTCATAGTCGGGCTGGTTATCTATGGTTATCTCTTGTGCTTTAAGGTGCTATAATGTGCTTTAAGGTGCTCTATGGTGCTAGCCCTCGCAGTTCTGGAATGATCTGCATGATATTTATTTCATTGTGTGTTTTCAAGATAAAAAGAGTTCTGATCCATGTGGTTGTATTGGTCTTGTAAATAAATCTGGAGGGAATACAAAAAATGTCAGTTTGAGCGCACCATGTGGCACCGAGTGTAGAGTGGCGTAACTTACCCCAGCTCTGGCGCCCTGTAGAAGTTAACCACAAAGAGTGTGCGCTGGGTTCGAATCCATACGAACTCTTCTTGCTTTTATCTTAGAAGGTTTGGCACACACACACACAAAAACATTCAGAGGGTTAAATTTATTTTCGGTTTCCGCCCTAGTCTAGTGGCACCTCTGTGTATTGCTATGAACTTGATCCATAAGTTTGGTCGTTGATCGGTAAATTCTTACATGATAACCGCATTTGTCACTAAAAATAACAATGTTACAAGTACTTCATGAGTTATTGTATTTTTTGTTTATCAGTTTATCGTTTATATTTATGACATATTTGATTAGACGATCTATGCCTCTTAAGAATTTCTTGTATAGTTAAAAGCCATGGCTCATATTTTGTTTGGTTAACAACGTTTAATGCACATATTTGTTGACATTCATGTTTTAACTTGTAGTGTGATACCCTCAGATGCTTATCATCTGTTTTGAGTTATCTGTTACCTTCTTAGCTGTTGTATTGTTCCTGCTCTCATACTAAACTTGGACATTATTCTACAGTTTTCATGATGTGGATCTCTGTAATATCAGAGGCAATGTTTGAAGTGGAGACTAACCCCAGCATTAACAAAAAAACTGACAGTTCGTCTGCACCAAAACTAGCTATGTAGCCTGTAAAGCAAGGCGTGCTCTTAGTAAACGTGTGTTTTATTCGCATCATTATATATATGTATATTGCAGTGACGTAGGTGGCGAATTTATTGTTCATTTTTTAATAGTTTTATATTCAATGACTGAACATAAAAAGTATATCCCCACTTGCGTTTTGAATTAACGTTTCCCGTGCAATAATATTTTGTGTGTTCAATAAAATAATGATAAATGTATCACTGAAGAATAAGCTACAACTTTGTGCGAGGCGCTGTGCATTTCCCTGTTCAGGTCTGAGTGCGAATTATCTTAGAGTTTGGCTGCGTGGTACTCAACTACTCAACGTGTGATCACCACAGACTTTATAGCGAGCCTGAGTACAGAACCATACCAGGCTAGTTCTGCTTTACTCTCCTGCTTCAACAGGCACGTGTTTGTATGGACATGGACTTGGGTTACTATGGTTCTGAGTGATTCAGCATGAAGAATGCAACTTTTCTTTACTTAAGTCAATACAAACCTGAGTGCTGTGTTATTGTACTAGGTGTTATTTATTACCTTTGACACATATGCATACATTTTATCATATTTAATTTATTGGCTGAAACAGCCCGTGTTTCGTTGTGTCAGTGATATTGGTAGTTTGTCTTTACCTTCTATTTCATTCACTTTATTCTATTTGTTTATTTTTTGTTGATCCTTGATTTTCTGTTTGTTTATAATGTGTTTCATTGTTTCTGAAACTGTGTAATTTTGTTAGGTGGATTTAAATAGTTGTAAAGAAATTATCAAATAGAAAGGATTCTGTTTATCCTAGAATGGTCGAAAGTACCCAACAGTAACTAAACCCTGTAGTAGAAAAAGTGTAGGCAAACTGTAAACACCGAAAGCCCTAGGCGCAGTCTAGTATTGGTTTCTGTAGATTATTTGGAAAGAGGCTGAGTTGGGTATTCTTGTTAATTGATATCAGCGCCCTCAAGATTCTGCAGCGTCTGGTGCACCAGTTTTCATATTTAATTATTTCGTGTGTAGGCCTACTTAGTTCACTGAACGTTTCAGAGATCCCTCATGCTAATCCAATGCTGTTCTCAAATATCTCAGTTGTTTAGCAGTGTTTATCTATCAGGCTTGCTAAATCCATGAATAATTAATGAAAATTGGAGATCTCGAATGCCTCTGGAAATGTTTATTTCTCCCCCCCCCCCCCTCCCAAACTCCCCTCTGGCCACCTTTCTTTTTTTATTTCAATCTCTTTTTCTAGTATAAAGCGATAGCTTACTTCTCACTTTTATTTGTTTATATTTATGAACAATTTGAAAAAGAAAAGTACTGACTAGTCTATTCTTTCCATGAAGTTTTGTGTTTTCTGGAGTTAAACAAAGATTGCAGTTTTACACCAAACAGCAGTTAAAGGTTTTTAAATTTAAGTTTTTGTGATATCGTAAAACTTGATCTTTAGTCCATTCTTTGGAGACCCTTGCTTAACGATATTTATTTTGGATAGAATGTTATCAGTATTACTATTAGGCATATTGTGATTAATTGTTGATTTTTTGGAAAGTTTCTAGAGATGAATTGGGTTGACTGTAAAAAAATGGTTTTATTGAACTGAAATTGTTTATGACAGATTAGTTATAAGGAATTTTTATTTTAAAATCCTGTTTCACACCTTTATGATTATGTTTACCAACAGTTGTGTAGTCTAGACTAAACGATGACTTGCAGTAGAAGAAACGATCATTTCGATCCTATCACAATTTCCCGCATCTCTTAGTATTATTCTAATTAGAATAAAGAGTTGTGAACAAACTCAAACTCTTCCTGTCTTTTATTCATTTTTATTTGTTTGTTTTTCTGTTTAGTTGACATAAATCAAAGTTTGCTCCATCCAAAGTATACTAGTACTTACTATAGTATACTAGTATACTAGATTGGCAAGTTGTTCACTGGATAAAAAAAGTGTCCACAGCAACTAACAGCGCCCTCTATGAAATTACGCGGAAGATGCAACCTGTGGTTCCAGCTGATACTATTGTTTACTGTTGCGTTGGTATCGGAGTTTCGTTTTCAACTTCAAGATGTCAACAAACGAAGTTAATTTTTTTTTAAGTTGAGAAGAAAAGAAGCAAAGGCGAATATTGCGTTCCAATTGATTTCCCTTAATCTAGACAACACAATCCTGAATCATGATCTTTTAGATTCCCATTAAATCCGAAGAGGTTAATTTCGTTCTTAGTCTAGATCTAGAATCTAGGTACATGTAGAGCAGTATCTTAGACCAATAATCTAGATCTACATTCTAAAATGTATACCATTCAGGAACTAATGTTTAGATTCAATCTCGACTTTAACCTAGATTTAACTAAGACCAACAAAGTGTTAATAATTGAGAATCTATAAAAGTCACAAAGTCAACTTAAACGAAGATCTAATTTATAGTTCTATCTATCAATCAAACTTAGAAACAATAGATTACTAGGCTGCATGTATAGATGGTGATGTTTCTACATAGACCCAGGTTTAAGAGGCCAGTTGGGATTCAATAAAGATGTTACCTCTTTATCTGTTGCTAGGGTAGCTATAATAATGGGTATGAGAATTATTTTAGGCTTGTGACGGTAAAACCTGTCTAGATATATAGGCCTGGCTTACTGGGCTATGACAATGAGGTTGGGGTTGGTTGGGTTGGTTTAACGTCCATCAGTAGCACTATATAGGCTATATTGTGGACGGCCCCAAGACGGACGTCTGACAATTTTATGTGCTGCCACACACGAGACAGGGCGGGGATACCATGACTCCTGTCTCAGCCGGTCACATTATACTGACACCGACCCAACCAGTAGAGAACGCAACAGCCAGGATTCGAACTCGGGACCTTTTGCGTCGGAAGCCGATGTTATATCCCTAGACCACCGCGTTCCCCTATGACAATGAGGTAGATACAGACACAACAGAAAACAAAAACAAACGTTGACCTAAGTCTACATTTACATTTTGATTAAGTATCATTGAACTTACCCACTGATAAAGAGACAATGCTAAAATGCATCTTTCAATGAAGAGGAGAACAAGTCCTAGCATAGTGGCGTCACATCACTTGCCTAGAGACCTCATTCTGTCCATTTTATTTCAAGTGGAAGGTGATAGTTATAGAAGTATCGTAACCGATAGAAAAACCTGGAATCCTATAGGCCTACCCAATACCTTTTCCTTGTTACGTGTTTCAAATATGGCCTAATATGTCATAGATGTTTGAGGCAAACACATTTTGAAACTGTTCAACAAACCAAGTTTGAATCTGGAAGTTGTCAACACCGCCACCAACAACAAAAAACAGTCGCCAAAATAATACAGAGAAAAATAGCAATAACAGTAAAACACACCAAAAAAAAACACTCGCAACATCGCTTGCATAAACCAACCTGATCACCAATAGCAACCCTAAACCAACCACATCATCAATAACAACCATAAACCAACCATAATCAATAACAACCCTAAACCAACCACATGATCAATAACAACCCTAAACCAACCACATGATCAATAACAACCCTAAACCAACCACATCACCAATAACAACCCTAAACCAACCACATCACCAATAACAACCCTAAACCAACCACATCATCAATAACCCTAACCATTGTACTATAAGTTGATCTATTCATTTCCTCACCCTTTTTAGGTGCGTAACTTTTGGGTAGCGGATTGACTAGATGTATGTACATTATCTTGTTTGTTTGCATAACGATTGTATTTCAAGCCTAAGAATTTGATTGTGAGTTTTGCTTACTGAACACAGCCCTTCTCGAAACCTCCGGCTAGTTCTAGAATAGTAATCACCTCGTCACCTCTTGTTTACCTTTGTTCTGATTGGTTGTTAATTGCTAACCAACCACATCATCAATAACAACCCTAAAACAACACCAAAATCACCAAAACAACATCACCAGCATCACTCGTTTTAACAACACCAATAAAACACCATCATCAACAAGAAAACAGCAATATCAAACAAAAACTGGCAAAATAATTTTGCACTCTGTTTGAAAGTCAGTAGAGAGAAAAAAAAACATTTATCCTGTTTTAAGGTCAGTAGAGAACAATGTACTCTGTCTGGCGGCTTTACCTGCAGCCATGTCCTGCTGTTACAAATCAATGTCTAAATAACAATCAGGCCACTTTACAAGGCACTTGAACTTTAAAAAAGGAGTGAGTTGTGATGTACGGAGGGTGGGAATATGCCCTAAATGTCGACTTCCGGAAAACGCTAAAAAAAACCCTATGAACTTACTTTTTTTATATTCTTCAATTGTTACTATATTAGTTGATGAATCTCAAAGCTTTCTCAGTGTTCTCCACCAGTGTAGAAATCCCCCTCTGTCTTCTGTACTTTATCAAGAAAGCCCCTTTTTATTTGTCTTAAGCGTTTCTTTTTTTCTTTGGCAACTTCAGAAGACTTAATGACTGACTTTTTTATTCCAGATAATTATGTCCTTTGACTCACACATTTGGTTCGAACTGTGCCTACCCCTTAGACTCAGTGCTTTGTGTAGTTAGATCAATAACAACCCTAAACCAACCACATGATCAATAACAACCCTAAACCAACCACATGATCAATAACAACCCTAAACCAACCACATGATCAATAACAACCCTAAACCAACCACATCACCAATAACAACCCTAAACCAACCACATGATCAATAACAACCCTAAACCAACCACATGATCAATAACAACCCTAAACCAACCACATGATCAATAACAACCCTAAACCAACCACATGATCAATAACAACCCTAAACCAACCACATCACCAATAACAACCCTAAACCAACCACATGATCAATAACAACCCTAAACCAACCACATGATCAATAACAACCCTAAACCAACCAAAACATCAATAACAACCCTAAACCAACCACATGATCAATACCAAATCTAAACATAACCACATCATCCATAACAAACCTAAACCAACACCAAAAGACAAAATCACCAGCATCACTCGTTTCAGCGACACCATCATCAACAAGAAAACAGCAATAATACTAAAACAGCAAAATCACCAAACAAAAACTAACAAAATAATCCTGCACTCTCTTTGTAGTAGAGAAAAAAAAACCTTTACTCTGTTTGAAGGTCAGTAGAGAACAAAATCCCTGCACTCTGAGATACAGCTGTTTATAATTACTGTACTCTGTTTGAAGGTCAGTAGGAAACAATAACCCTGTTTACTCGCTATCTCTGTCTCTGTCTCTGTCTGTCTGTCTCTGTCTGTCTGTCTGTCTGTCTGTCTGTCTGTCTGTCTGTCTGTCTCTCTCTCTCTCTGTCTCTCTCTCTCTCTCTCTCTCTCTCTGTCTCTGTCTCTGTCTCTCTCTGTCTCTCCCCTCTTTCTCTCTCTCTCTCTCTCTCTCTCTCTCCCTCTCTCTCTCTCTCTGTTTGAGATCAGTAGGTTACATAAACTGTGCACTCTGTTTCCAGGTCAGTAGAGAACAATGTACTCTGTCTGGCGGCTTTACCTGCAGCCATGTCCAGCTGAACAATTCCACAACGTTTCTGGACCCCCGACCTGGGAATCAGTTGCTGGACCAAGCCCACAGTGTATACATTATTAGGGCACGCTAAAATCACACAAGCAGTAACACCCACAGTGCATACATTATTAGGGCACGCTAAAATCACACAAGCAGTAACACCGACAGTGCATACATTATTAGGGCACGCTAAAATCACACAAGCAGTAACACCGACAGTGCATACATTATTAGGGCACGCTAAAATCACACAAGCAGTAACACCGACAGTGCATACATTATTAGGGCACGCTAAAATCACACAAGCAGTAACACCGACAGTGCATACATTATTAGGGCACGCTAAAATCACACAAGCAGTAACACCGACAGTGCATACATTATTAGGGCACGCTACAATCACACAAGCAGTAACCCCGACAGTGCATACATTATTAGGGCACGCTACAATCACACAAGCAGTAACACCGACAGTGCATACATTATTAGGGCACGCTACAATCACACAAGCAGTAACCCCGACAGTGCATACATTATTAGGGCACGCTACAATCACACAAGCAGTAACACCGACAGTGCATACATTATTAGGGCACGCTACAATCACACAAGCAGTAACACCGACAGTGCATACATTATTAGGGCACGCTACAATCACATAAGCAGTAACACCGACAGTGCATACATTATTAGGGCACGCTACAATCACACAAGCAGTAACACCGACAGTGCATACATTATTAGGGCACGCTACAATCACACAAGCAGTAACACCGACAGTGCATACAAGTTTTAGATGATGGTCCATATGAGATTAAAAAGAAAAAAGAATTGTTTGAGCCTACTTAATTCAATTGGATTGATAATATGATATAGTATTAAAAAAAAACATTTTAAACATCATAACTTAGGTGAGTTTCAATGAAAGTCAATCAAATTTTCTGCCTGACTTTTTACTTCCAGATAATTATAACCTTTGACTCACACGGTTCGAACTGTACCCACTCCTTAGAACTTGTGCTTTGTGTAGTTCTATGAAAGATTTAGCTCCATCATTAAGATCGGATATTGCACAATATACTGCATCTTCTATGGTTGTCTTTTCAACAAAGTTCTCTTTGCTACATCCATCCCATTTAAGTTTGTTGAGACATACATTAATTTTGTGTTTTGCGTCTTTCCCTGGACACATTTACATAGAAGACTTTCGTCTGCTCAGTCTTCAAAGACTGGCTTGATAAATTCAACAATCGAATGTGGCAGGCCATGTCTATGTTTATAGTTGTTTATAGACATTTTTCAACTTTTTCTCATACATTTTTATCAAGAAAGAGTCAAATATTTTTGTTTACGTCCGTTGCTAGGGTAAAAAAGGCTACCCTAGTTTAAAAAATTTCAAAATAAACATTTCTGATAAGAAATGAATAAACGCGGATTCTGAAATAAATAAAGAGGTGGGTAAGTCGATTTTCCTCGTTTGAAACCATGGCTTTAAGTTGACCCACCTCCGGGCCAGAGTATGTTGATGGTACATTTTTAGGTTACATTAATATTACTTCTATGCTCTTGAATATCGAATACCCGAAAACATTTTCTTGTTTTTACCGCACGCACCGTGATGTCACAATGTCGCGCCCACCTTGTTGACGTCTCATCCGGTTCATTTCTTGCATACAAAATGGCGTCCCCTTCGGCGATGAACGCTGGAGAGCCGGCGGACGAGGCGTCAGTTGACGGACTGTCCACGCCCAGTCATGAGCACCAGGCAGAAGGCGGCGACCACGAGCCGGGCTGGGCCAAGAGTGAGGAGGAGCCGGACAACAGCTGCTTTCTGTTCGAGGACATCTCGCCGCCCATCCCGATAGATCCGAGGTACTACGAGGACCCCTCCGCAGACGCCGACGATATAGATACGTGTGTTTTGGAAATGTTCCCAGCTCTATGCTCGACGCCACTCTACAAAGTATTCTCCAGAATAGCTCCAACGATGGGCGGCGTCTCCTACTGTTACTTCTCTCTGTCCAACATGGACCCTCTGTGGTTTGGCAAGTAAGAAAATACTGTTGAGTTAAGCTTGTGTCTCCTCTATACTAGTCTGGGCCCAAAAGTGGTGAAATGTAGATCTATAAACCAGGGAAACTTCTTAAGAAGGAAAAAGTAGATCTATAAACCAGGGAAACTTCTTAAAAAGGAAAAGTAGATCTAGACACTCCGTATGGTATCTAAATTACAATATTGATGGTAACGCGAGCCTATATCTATAGTCCCTCCTTGTACTTAGAATTTTAGATCCAGTGTATTTACGTGGCCCACTTTCAAGTGCATACATTCTACATTTTCTGGATGAATGGTTCAACTCACATTTAAAAATAGGATCACCTTTTCGGTAAACTTTATCATTTTGAAATCACTAAACAAAAATACATCAATTTGTGATTTAGATTCTTGCATGGTACATGGTAGCGGAGTATTTAAATGATATTATAAGGATCAAAACAATTAGATGATGTATGCGATTTAAAAAAGATCCGCCTTTCTCTTTGTAGATCTAGTGTTTGATGGATAGGTACCCGCAGGTTTTTAGATAATTCTTTATTCTATTGATCCATTCGTGCGTTTTAGTTGATTCGCGATCCCCACATCTTTTTTTTTCAGTAATAGACACTGTTAGTATGGAGGAAGGAGCATTATTTTTTTGTTGATGCTATTTTAATAACTTCCATTGTTAGGTGTAAGTTTACGTAGATCTGTTACTTATTGTTAAACTCTTGTGACTTTAATTTGAAATAATGGTCTAGCAGGGAATCACTGGTTCACTGGCGCTCAAACAGGAGCTTGTGTTAAGTTCCCAGCCGCACAGTCACCACCCAGCAACCAGGTGGACCTGTGTTTATACATACTGTACCCACATTTACACTCTTCACGACTTCCAGATTCGATCCGAATATGAGCTCCGAAAAAATCTCTCAAGCGACACCCCCGCTACGGGAATTTTATGGAAGATGCGAAAGTAAATTAAAGAGCAACAAATTTTTACTTTCTGTGTCTCTTTTTCCATCTCTGAATAGCCATAATTAAATTTATACATGTAATTTGGCTCGGAGCGTCGAACCCTTTGCGCAGTGGTTGCCTGCCAGAATCTATCAACACTGATAACAAATGATATGGAAACTCCCTATTAAAATCTTAGTGTGTAAAGCGGGTAACCATTGGAAAAACCGTGGATAATTTTGTAAAGATAAGATAATCCGCACCGGTATTTGCTTTTTGAAGGCACATCTGGTTGTCCCTGTATGCCAACCATGGAGAATCGCGCACAAGTAGTTGATATGTGCGTTTAGACTTAGAGCTACATCATATTATGAGAAACTAGGCCTACTCTACAGTGAATTTTTCATTTCCAAATGAAAAGAAGTTAATATCTTCGGTTCTAGAAATGCTGGGGTTAAAACTGTTTCAACCGCTTAAGGTAAAGTAATGCTTCTTAACACATTAAAAAAACAAACTTTAACAAATCCAATTTTCGATGTGTGCCTGGTTCCCCCGGGTTGCTGCTTAAATGGCTGACTTAGTGACTACTCGGACTAGTCAAGTAATTAACAATTGACTGTGTTGGCCAAGGAGGAGGCCGAGACAGGATGGGTTGCTTGCCCTTTAAAACGTGGAAACCTGTGAATGTATGTCGGACCTCTAGTTTAAAATGTAAACTGTTTATGAACTGCGCGAATTTGTGTCTCAAGTAGTATGACACTATACATAATACTAAAGTTCTAAAGTTATAATCGCGATCACAAATTTCGGCAAAAGTAAAAAAACAACTAAAAAAGCTCTTAAAGTGCTTAAGTATTGATTACCCATTTGGGCACTCTGAAGTTTAAAGATCCACATGTTGACCTCTATCTGCCCCCCAGAGCGTTCGGCGGCCTGCAGAACAAGGTGAGCAACCTGCTGTGGATGCAGGCCCACCTGGGCGCGGGGCTGTACATCTTCTCGCGGCGCCACATCCGCTCCCTGCCCGCGCGCCGCGCTCTCCTGTTCAGCGCGCTGGGCTCCGTGCTCTTCAACTTCGGCTCGTGCATGGTGTGGGGGCTGGGCCGCGCCGCGTTCCACGCCTACCCCAACGGGTGCCGCGCCTTCGGCCTGGCCTCCAGCTGCCTGCTGCTCTACGCCGCGCAGGACTACCTGCAGTACGTGGACGACCGCTGCAGCGAGCTCGACTGATCCCTGGATGGGTGCTTGGAAGATGGACTGATCCGTGGATCACTGGAGTGATACTGGGTGCTTGGAAGATGGACTGATCCGTGGATGGTTGCTTGGAAGATGGACTGATCCGTGGATCACTCCAGTGAAAGAGAATGGGTTGGAAGTGAGCTGAGCTGATCCATGGATCACTACAGTGAAAGAGAATGGGTTGGAAGATGAACAGATCCATGGATCACTACAGTGAAAGAGAATGGGTTGGAAGTGAGCTGAGCTGATCCATGGATCACTACAGTGAAAGAGAATGGGTTGGAAGTGAGCTGAGCTGATCCATGGATCACTACAGTGAAAGAGAATGGGTTGGAAGTGAGCTGAGCTGATCCATGGATCACTACAGTGAAAGAGAATGGGTTGGAAGATGAACTGATCCATGGATCACTACAGTGAAAGAGGTTGGTTGTTGTTTTTATATCTCATAGCGAAGTTAAAATTAAAATGCGCCAATTTTTCTTAGTGACAACCTAATAGCAATTAGTATGGCTGTTGTAGATTTCAGCCTACGAAGGTGCTTTAAGAATGCGATACTCCAGAATAATGTGCTCCCTCATTAGATCAGTCTACTTCAGGCCTTATTACAAGATATGCTCATTTGGATTTGTAAGCGTGTGAAGTTTGGTTGAAATTAGAGTTCAATTGTTAGTGTTGCGTGCATGTTTTCATATGAATATTATGTAGAAAGACTTAGTGTTGTATTATATTAACGATACATAAGGAAAAGTCTTATCATTTGGTAACGTGTGGTATATAAATAATTTTCTGTGAATCCGTTTTATACAACCAAATATTGAGAAATGAAAGAATGTTTGATGTGTGTAACTCCGATATACAAGTCTGTTCAGTAAAAACAACAGTACATAAAGGGGCTTTCGTTTTTGCTGTGTGTTTTTTTTTTGGTTCGTTTTGTTTTTGTTTGGTTTTTTTCTATTTTGTTTTTGTTTGTTTTTTTGTTTGTTTATTGCTTTTCATGTTACACTGCATTATTACATTTCATCCTTTCTCAAGTCATTGGGTATTACAACTTATACTAGTGTGGTTAAGTGCTTGGCTAAAATCTGAGGGGTTTTTTGTTTGTTTGTTTAGTTTTGCATTGTGACCACAGGAGCAGCATTAGTTGAGGTTCAGGTTACACAACTTGTGTGCTATGTGGGGAGGGGCAACAGAAAGGGTGATGGTCTATGGTCTCAGAGAGAGAGAGAGAGAGAGAGAGAGAGAGAGAGAGAGAGAGAGAGAGAGAGAAGGGAGAGAGATACAGAGTCACACAGCGACTTGGTTTTGGGAAAGCTGGGAGTGCAAGAGACGGTCTTTGCTGCTGACGCTCAGTGTTAAAATCAAGCTTCAAAAGCAATACAGTTATACACGTGTGCTGTGTCCACTGTTTGTTTTTTCTGAGGGTGCCGAGTCCTTGGTTATTCAGTGTGTAGCAGCTAGCATGAGAATAGCAATGAAGAACTTGCAGGCTGGAGACAGGCAACCCTCAGTTCTAGACGTATGTGAAAAAGCTATCTCTCACGTTTCCATTTTATCGACGGTTGCCTGGCGGAAATGTTCAAGCTATTTTTTTAAGACGCGTAAAAGTCAATTGTTAAATCTTCTGAAACAAAAAATGACAGATTTCCATTGCCCAGTAGAATTTCATGAGGATAGAAAATCACATACTTTTTTTTTTTGATGATCAAAACTGGCCCAAAACACTTGTAGCACATCAGTATTTGAATACACATCCTTCTGAGAGTTTACATACTCATTTTGCTTAAACAAAATATTGTTCTTAGGACAGTGAATTTTTTTCAGCAACCTAGAAAGTTTTTTAAAGAAGTTATTGACATCCAAACTCGGCATAGCTGATATGCCCCATCCTCTGAAACAAGATGAGATAATACAAACAAGTCACCACTGTTATCTCACCAAGAAATTGCTCTGTTCCAAAAGAGACCTTTAGCCTAGTTTAGGGTGCAGATTTATCATTTAATGCACTAGTTTATTAACTTATCCAGGCCCTTTATATATATATATGTGAAAGATGTAAAAAAAATGGCTTTGGTGCCTTTAAAAATGTGTAGTGTTTAAAGATGCATAAAATCAATTGTTAGGTTAAGTCATATCAATTTTACTTAGCATTACAGATTAAACGATTTTTTATCATTTTCCTTCAAGACATCCAGTGTTTAGCTGGTCTACACTGTTTTAAAGTAGTAGTACATGTAGTTTTAAATTATAATGATGTTCAATTTTCCCTAAGTCTCTCCCAGAACCTACACAGTACTAGCTTAATAAACTTTGGCATTACTGGACCTTACCTTATCTATGCTAATACGGTTTTTATTCATCTTTTCAGTTTCTTCCCTTTTGGCCTTTGAATCTAGTTCGTAAATAAAAGCAATTCGCTTCCAATAATTATGACATGGGTGATACTGATACTGATGTGGCCTTGCCCATCATACGATTTTTTTTTATAATTATTTTCTTCAAAAAATTTTTGGCCTTAAATCCAAATTCATTTTTTTTATCATTATTCCTTTAAAATACGATTTTGGCATGCAGGTCAAATTAGATTTTGTTTAGATCTTTATTCTATAAATCAAACCTAGCAACTCGCCGCTTGTAGTTAACTTTTTTTTTTTTCTAAATGCTAAAAAAATATATGTCAATCATATGAACATGCTTTTGATTAGTACACACTGCAAGAAATACGAAAAAACAAAAATAAAAAACCCACACAAAAAAACGGTTAGCAATACGGCTTTGGCTGTGTTTTAAATCGCTTGATCCGCGCGCCGGCGTTCTTTAAAGGGTGTTTAACGTTATTTCATTAAAAAGGAAAATGAATGCACTTTATGTTGATACCAAACAATGTCGACTGATATTGGTAGAAGTCTCAATTTCAAACCTTGTCATCTTTTAAACCGACGCCGTCTTCAGATGTTTCCATTGTTATTGATTGTTTGGTACTATGTTAAAGCCACAAAATGCAGTCTGATCCAAACATCACTGCCGTTGGGCATTTTTATAACGGGCCGTAAAACTCACACACAAAAGCAAACAACACAGTTTAATACACCGCTGGAAAGAGGATACATTTATCTTTTTAATGGTGTTTATTTGAGGAAATACTGATCGTTACGTCGGGAGATATTACAGTGGGAACATGCTACATTCTCCCTCCAATAGCACCACA
This sequence comes from Elysia chlorotica, assembly GCA_003991915.1. NCBI lineage: Eukaryota > Metazoa > Mollusca > Gastropoda > Plakobranchidae > Elysia > Elysia chlorotica. The sequence continues at coordinate 211,935 of RQTK01000652.1, forward strand.
GCGGGAATTTTCCACTAGCACAATAGCAGCGGGCGGGAATTTGTGGTACCTATTGGGCTACGTCGTAGACGGGTTCCACGAATGGCATAGGAAAATTTGCACTTCTGCCACTGAGAAACAGAAATGGTGGACTTCTGCCACGGACGTTCACATTCTGGTGACCTGATTGAACGAGTAGTGGGGCGGAATCCAGCTAATGAATTTGCACGGTAGTGGGATCAAATCTGGAACCTTCTTTTGCCTAGAGTCTTTTCAGCGTGTTGGTAGTCAGGATGAGGTTTTCATTTCCTGGCACAAAAAAAGAAAAAAAAAGAAATGATCGATGTGTGCACTCAGAAGGTGCCCAGAGGAATACACTCAAGGGAAAAATAGAAAAATGAAATAGAAAACGTGATTGGATGAAAGATGACTAAAAAAAGGAACAAAGGTGAAGGGGCTTGGGGAGAGATTGTGAGGAAAAGATGAGGAATAGGACGGTTCAACTACAAGCGGGACGAGGTGGTTTAATTGTAGCTCTCATGACTCCTCATCAAAGTTTGCATGTTCGATCCTTGATGGGGCCACTTTGTTGTTTTTTTTCTCATTGGTTTGGTCAGTGTCAGTACAATATACAAGTATATGGTCGAGTCTGTAGTACCCCCCGTTAGATTAGAAAGTGGAGATTCACTTTCTGCAGCCAAAGGACTTCTAGCACGGTGTGATTTCAAGACAGAGAAGGAGGAAAAGTTTGACAGAGAAGAATACTTCAAACCAAATGAGGCATGCCTACAACTTTAGTCTACTCACACTTGTGTAGGGGTACTTGCAGCAATGGCAGCAGGTGGTAGTGGTAGAAGTGGTTGTAGTGGTGGTGGTGGTGGTGGTGGTAGTGGTAGTAGTGGTACATGTTGTAGTAATACTAGAAGTAGTGGTAGTAATAGTTCTAGTAGAATGGTAGTGGTAGAGGTTGTAGGGGTGGCAGATGTACCATTAAGTGCAGCAGTAGTAATGGTAGTGGTAGAGGTCCAGTATCACCCATGTAACAGTATAGTGGCAGCAGCAGTAGCAGTAGTAGCAGTCATAATACATGGAGTAACACAAGTATCACAGATAAGTCTCTTAGCCGCATTTAGAAAAATTGCGTAATAATTATATAAATTTCTTTTTCAACCTTTCAGAAATACTGTAATAAATTTCTAAGTACACCAATACACGAATGTGTAATAATACAAAAATCTGTTGTCGTAATTGATGTGTAAGATGTACTAAGTGAACTGCTCACGTTCTTCACTCGATCCTGTAAGAGGAGGAGGGCCTGCGCGGCCATCTGCTGGCACTTTGTGTCCGGATCTCGCTCAACAACATCTGGGCAATGGAGGAGAAAAATCAGTAACTTAGTGCAGAGATAGATAAAGTTCCTCACACTAACCCTACTGCCGTCATACAATAAAAGGCCTTAAGCATCATTAGGTAAGTTGACACTTGCATCCTTTTATCGTATCACAGCAGGATACTCAACCAATGGAACCAACGAGTAGTTTGGAGGATTCTCAGCCTCCCTATCACATTATGACGGTTATATCACTGATGATAGCCTGGATCTCAAAGAAAGGAAAGGGCTGAGAAAGGAGCAAGATACACCCTGTAGAGATCTTGGGTAACTTGGCAATGTTTAGTCCCTGTGTATAAAGACGGTTGGACCATTGATGTAGGGAACGATGGTGATGAAAGCCATGCTTTGACTGATTAACATAGAATTGTCAAACGCCGTCCCACAGACACAAAGACAGACAGCTCTGTATTGTACAACACCTCACTTGGCCTGCATACTCAAGCAGGAGTTGCGATACTTGGCAGGTGTCCACAAATCTGGTCTGGTGTAACTTTTCTAGAAATTTGTGGGATGTAGATCTATTTAAATTTAAATATTATTAGCGTTGGCTTAGTAGGGGCGTAAAGATCTGGATCTGGCACAGGTGACTGGGTGTGAAAAAATGGGCTATGACATGACTGTTCACCTGGTTAACTGGTGCTCTGCGTGTCGTGCTGTTATCGCCGATATTATTTCCCATTATTTCTATTTACAATTTCATAAAACTATATATTTCTATTGCCCATTAGAAGTTGGTTGATTTCACTGTCTTGTTGTTTTCTGATTATATTAATTGTTTATTACTAATCGTGTGGGAGGAATAAAGGAGAAGACAGTTATTACTTTCTTTCCTGCAGGTGATCACAATGAAACTTATTTAATTTTAAAAAGCTGTGGGTGTGGCATGTTTCAGTTGCTGTGGGTGTGGTATGTTTCTGTTTGAATCCTTTTTTTTTTAACACGGAACAACATTCCTTCTGTGTGCATGTGTCTCTAGACTGAAAGGGTCATGCGTCTAGAACCCTTGTAGCCCCAATTGAAAGTTCTACAAATACAGAAATGGAAATATCAGTTGAAAATTGAAAGGTTAGACATCCTACTTGTCAATTCAAAGCACTAATACTAGAGATGTCTGATGCCGTATATTTCTCAAAATGCAATCTTCAAATAAATGTTATGCCCCATAGGTTTCCTACAGAGATGGGCGAAAAAAAGGGGGTGGGTGGAAAAAAGAGATGGCACAAAAGATTTGAACCTTGGACCTCCTGTTCCTCAGTCCCCAGTCGCTAGAGACTGAGCTATCTTTACTGAGCCAACGTTAATAATATTTAAATTCAATGAAATCTACATCCCACGGATTTCTAGAAAAAATGTCGGACCAGATTTTTGTCCACCTGCTGAGTATCGCACCGTCTGCTTGAGTGCGCAGGCCACGTTAGGCGGTAATAAAAGAAGATCATTAAGTTACAGTATGTGTCAGCCTACTATCCAAATAAACTCAGTACAGTGTAAAAATGAGCCAATTGCAATTACAAGCCCACAGTCACACATGCTTGCAGCCAACTTTGTCAATTATTACTTTCCACACAGACAAAGCAAGTGGTTGAGTGTCTGTGCTAGACTGCTGGATAGTCTAACAAGAATTCAGAACAGGTCACGCAAGTCAATGGATGATGTGAAGAGTGGAGTGATCCGCTGTAGAGTCCTGGCTAAATTTACAGCCAAGTCACTCTAACTCTGGTGCCTCTTAAAACACTATAAATTTAACTCTTAGTTTCAGTTTCAGGAAATTCTCCATCAAGTTTGTGCTCGCTCTAATGGCGATTTACCCAGCATGCACTGGAGACAAGTGCAGCCTCACCTTCTAGCCAGGACTTTGACTCCATCGTGTTGTCGGACATCTCGCCCATTAAGGCGTGGGTCGGCACCACGAAAAACACCGCTGTTGTGGAAATGAGAACTGCTTGTCTCAAGGAACTGGCATGCAAGAGAGACAAGGAAAAAAAGATAGCTTTATTAAAGAGAGTTGAATTGCTATCTACATGTATTATGCATGCAGGAGAGAGACAAGGAAAAAAAAGATAGCTTTATTAAAGAGAGAGTTGAATTGCTATCTACATGTATTATGCATGCAGGAGAGACAAGCAAAAAAAAGATAGCTTTAATAAAAAGAGAGTTACATTGCTATCTACATGTATTATGCATGCAGGAGAGACAAGGAAAAAAAGATAGCTTTAATAAAAAGAGAGTTACATTGCTATCTACATGTATTATGCATGCAAAAAAGAGACAAGGAAAAAAAGCTTTAACAAAGAGAGAGTTATGTCTTTTCCTTCATTCTTCCCACACGATTAGTAATAAACGATTATAATAAGCAGAAACCAACAAGATACTGAAATCAATCAACTTCTCAGCGCAATAGAAATGTATAGTTTTATGAACTTAAGAATGAAAACAATGGAGAAAAATGTCGGCCATAACAGTGCAACACTAAGACAGGTGAACAGTCATGCCACAGCCCATATTTTCACACAGTTACCCGTACCAGACCCAGACTGGCCATCTGGCTGTCGGGCGCCCATCAAAGTGCGCAGGGTTTAAGTTTTTCTTATTTTAATCTCCCTCCACACTTTTCTAACATGTATGTCACTACACATGATGGGTTGGGTTCTTTAAGACAAATCTGGTATCTGGTAACACCTCAGAGCATGATTGGAGTTAAAAAGAAGACTAAACCTCCATAACTTGCTGGCGACAAAAAGCTTCAAGTGCAACAAACCTTGTAGGCAGTGATTTTGGATTTATTTAAACTATTTCAAAGTAACTGATTGCCTTCATTTGGATCACCTTTACAGTCTCTGTTTAATATTAACTTATGATCAAAATTATTTTTACTCTATTTATCAAGAGATTTCCCTTGATCAGATTCTACTGTAGTTTGTCAAGTCAATAGGTGTGCTGTATTTTGTTGTTCTTCTTCCATATAATGTTTTTTTTGTTTTTGTCCTGTTTCAGTCAACTACGACGGGGATGATCATATCAGGACCTACAGAGACTGTGCCAAAACCGGAGACCTCGGAGAGTGCTCTGAGCGTACCGGAACCTTCCATTTCAAGTCCTGGTATTGCCAGTGCAAAGGGCGTCTGTGCAATAGCGCTACCAACTCAGCTGTATCTTTCACCTTGTTAGGAAGCATGTTTGCCGTTTTTCTGTGTTTGAAAAACAGGATATAATTTCATGAAATGAGAAGAAAATCTGATTCTGTTAGGAAAGGCACCCGATTTCCCTCTTCCCCTCTTTCTCCTTTCACGTTCTTTACAGATTAAGTTGCCAAAATTTGTTCTATGATTTGAAAATAGAGAGTAAGAATCTCAAACAAAAGAAAAGAAATATTAACCTTCACAGGAGTACTATACTAAGAGGTAGAGTCGCATCCAATCTTTTATTCAAGAGGCATTTGATTGAATTATCGGCCTAAAAAATTTACAGTTCTTACTGATCCTATTGCTATTTTTTGCAAGAAATTGCTTTAAAAAATATATATTTTTATGATAATGTAGATTTGTAACTGGTTGCAAGCTTGAGATTTCTTCATGGTTTGAGCTTTGTTTAAAAAAACAAAGTTGTATGCACAAAAGCCATTTCTCATGGTTTTATGAAGTTGATCTTTTAAATGAAACATTCCTTTCTTTTTATTCTTCAAGTTTATGGCATCAATAAAATATTTTTGTTTTTCTATTAGAGGCAAAATTGTAAGCATTACACGAGTTAAAAACAAAGCAAAAGCATAGGATACCGTCTTTGCCCAGATACCCTTTCATGCAATGCAAATTATGAGACAAACTTTCATACCATTAGAACGTTTTTAAAAATCACTGTCGAAAGTGTCTCTGAAAATTTGGCTTCAATGTCTCTTGTACCGGTACTCATGTTTTAAACTTTTTTTTTCTTTCTTTTTTTTTTTTTTTTTTTTTTTTTTTTTTTTTTTTTTTTTTTTTTTTTTTGTGAGAAATGTATTTGGTTGTGATTGTACAACTGTTACAAAAAGTTTGCATGGAGATGATTGTGTTGATCGGGAACATTTATTTTGTCATGGTCCAGAGAATCTTAAGTTTACGTAGATTTTTAAAACATTACCTCTTTCTTTTACCTTTTGGGATGCAATAGATCTGGACATAGAAAATCTGGAGAAAATATATCTGTACTACGTTAAACCAATTTAAAAAAAAAAAAGAAAAAACTCATTTGATGTTGCCATCTCATGGTTTCACTGAGAACTGCAATAATTTTTTTTTTCTTAAAAAAAAGTTGAAATTCTCATGATAAAATTTATTTTAACGATGTCTGCTCCTTGTTAAGAAAATTTTTTCTACTGAATGCAACTACGCTGTACCACCCTAAGAGTGGGGTTTGTGTGTGTGTGTACATTTTGTAACCTATGATCATGTTTAATCAAGAATTTGTCCATTCACTACCTAACCCATTCCCATTATGTATGCAGTAGGTAAAAGTGAGGCGTACTCTGTGTCGCTAGGTCCAATGTGGTTCAGTTTAGTGAAATGAGGCTGACTGCAATATGGTGCGTTTGCTATGTACTCGAAGTTCGGCAAAGTCGCAAACAAATCAATGCTCATGTAGGAGAGTAGTTATTACTTGAAAGATGTTCAGTTTTGTGTTTTCATCATTATGAGCTCAGAATTTGAACATGTTGTGTTTATCATCTCAGTGTCTTTTCTCATTTAATTGGCTGTTCACTTTTACACTTAAGAACTTCACTGTTTATACCAATATAATGTGTAGAATATGTTGTGTTCTAATAGTTATGTTTTCAAAATTATACCATTCATGTACATGCTTAATATAAATCACAATTGTCAACTTTAACTTTTTTTTTGTATCTATACACCTGACTCCTCATAAGCTAGATTTTGATTTTGTGTGTATTTAAATGTTGAACAACACAAAAGTGGTAGCTTTTGTCACATTTTTGTCCTTTTACTTTTACATAGTTATGAAGTTATGGGACACACAGCCAGCACTTTAGCTCATCATAAGTGCACTAGCTTTAAAATGAACTTTTTTTTTTTGCCAACGTTTAAAGAAAAAAAAAGAGAAAGTAAATGAAAATTTGACGAGACATTTAATATGTGTTCATGTAACTTTAAATTGTAAGCTTGTATAATCAAGTCCGTGTAACTTAATGTAATGTGGATGCGGTACTTACTGTGTGTTTAAAGAAAATATCTTGTATCAAAGACAGTATGTTAATGGTGTTAATTTACAATCATTTGAATTGCATTGTTATAGTACAACTGCCTCTGTAGTAGACTTTTACAAGTGTTTTTATGCAACTTCCTGATTAGCGGGATTTTTTTCTTTTCTCCCACCAACATTTGCATTTTCCAACCTTTCTGTTATTTCTTTTTTTCCTATTTATAGTTTTTTGGGGAAAAATTGATAAAGATGTAAGATATTTATAGTGTCTTTTTTCCCCCTTTCTTGAGTTTTTCCTTTTTTTTTCTATGAACTAGTGAAAATGACTTAGACAAGAAGTTTGTTAGTAATACAATATTTTTTACATTGTGTCAGGCACATAATTTCAATGTGATTCAAGGCTTTGCTGTATTTTCTACTGAAGTTTGTCAATTTTAAATTTACTGTAGCTATTTAGAGAGAATGTATTATCCAATGCTATTGGTCATTTCAACCAGCTATTGGATATCCTGTTTTTTTAGTCAATGTTATCATATTCTTTGGAAGAAATCATCAAATAAACAGGATTTTAATTTTAGTTGTGTGTTGAGAGCAAGATTTGTCTGCATGTGTGAGTATAGTATTACAATGCCAGTTTCTAAGGTTCACAGCGTACTCGGTCTCAGGTGAGGGGGCAGTTTCTAAGGTTCACAGCTAGTTCGGTCTCAGGTGAGGGGGGGGGGGGGTCCTTCAAGCCCACTGTACAGTGTTAGCGCAACACTTCTATTGACATGCTCTTAGTCCTAGAGGAAGTTAGCATTGTGTACCTCATAGACTGCAACTGAGGTGAGTTATTGGAGGGAGGGATGGGATGCAAACCAATACATAATATAATTTACTATATTAACTATTCTTCTAAAATGATGTAAAAAAGCTGTGTACGCCATCGTCTCTGTCAGAGAGCAAAGTGAAGCGGGGACTTTAAATACAACAATAAAGAGACGACTGGCCAATTTGCCAGCGAAGCGAGAGATTCGACCATTTCCCTTCGCTCGCATCGCTGGGATACTGCCATCAATTTGCTTGTTTCTCTGGTGCACACAGTCTACACACGTTTTGTTGTCGGCAAACTTCGATTAGCTTTCTGTAGTCCTTCTGATTTTATCCTCAATTTGTGAGGACGAAAAAAGGAATCACGACTTATTTGAAAGTAACTTAAAAATCTGCTTTCGTCAATTAAATTTAATTCCTATTTAATGGTGGACAATCTCCATATTCTTGTCACAGATTGATTGGATGCACCCATAATTTTTCGGATAATCTTTACCAAGAAGCAGCCGTAATGTTAGTCTTTTCCTCTTCGTTGTCAAATGAAATGACAGCTTGTGCAAGAAGTGCTGTATGGGTCGGCTTGGATTCGCCCGCCGTCCTTCGCTCTTAGTTAAGCCACTTGAAAAAATCGCTCCTAGCGGACTTGCAGCTGTTGTTTTTTTTTTTTAAGTTAGACATTGTGGGTGTATTTCTTAGCAAGTCTTGGTCCATATTAATTTAATTATATATTAATGCGATTACACGACTCTCGGTAACACTAACAGTAAAAAAACAAAACAAAGGGCAATTGATGTAACATCACTGTACTCGGGTCTCCAAACCCACACGCTAACGAACACAGAACAGCTGAGAAGTATGTATTCTGGACACGCTTTTCGGTAAAAATAAATTATATATCAGAACCAAATCTTCTTTCAATGGACTGAAATTTGAATTAAAAAAAAATAACTTAAACTTTTTAAAAATCTTTTTTTTTTTTGGCTAAAAAAAACAACGTTTAGAAGGCCTCCAACCCATATCTCATGCATAACAAAATTCTGAAAAACCTTCCAAGGCAATGTCTTGAATTCTATCACATCTATTTAGTGACATTTGGGCATCAGGTACCACATTTATCCCCATTGCAAAACCTGGAAAAGACTCCGAAAACCCAAAAAGACCTATAGGAACAGGCTGCTTCTGTAAAGGATGGCAGCCAAACAACTATCTTGGCATTTAGAAGTTAATTATATAATAATCTCTTAACTTCCAATGTGGATGAGAGCAACAACAAAAAATGCACTAGTACTACGGATCACTTAATCCGCCTTGAAACATGTAATTGTATCAGAGAAGCTTTTATCAGTAACAATAACCAACACATGGTCGCTGTCTCTTTTTTTTTCTTTTTTTTTTTTTTGTACTTAGAAAAAGTTTATGACACAACCTGGAAATTTGTTGGCATAGCCTACTTAAAAGCCTTCAGATAAGAATATAGGATTCGAGGGCAACCTATTCATACCAGAAAATTCGCCATAGAACCATGGACACTCAGACTGAGTCAGAGACACCCAGCTAAGCCGAACACCGAGTAAAAAAAAAAAAACACGAAAGCGCTAACCATGGAACACTTAAATGAAAACTACAAGAACATTAATTTAATCTATACAGACGGATCCAAGAAAGGAAGCATTGTTAGCTTAGGAGTCTACAGCAACGACTAGGAACTAATGATCAACAAAAGAATAACCGACAATAACAGAGGCCTACTACAGCAGCAGAATTAGCGGCCATTGACGAAGCTCTAAAGACTATTCAGGGAAAAAGGTGGAAAGAGAAAACAGTTATACCAAAGATGTAGAAATTATCTTTGGTTATACTAATGGGCTCCCTGGCAGCATCGCTCAGTATATATTAAAAAAAAAAATCAACCCTTAAGATTATCAGGAAATGTGAATACTGTGGCACCACACCATATACGATACAACATATAGAAACATGCCTAGCCCACACCCCAACAAGAGACACACTGAAGAGTCAATGCACAAAAGGAAACATCAAATTCACAGCAGAAGTGCTCAAACCAAGGAGCTCATCCACGATAACCAACATGGTCAAAAAAAAAAAAAACTACCAAGAGGACTGGAAAAAAAACCCGCCTCTAAACATCAACCGAGACAGGCCCAACAATCTCTTAACAAAATACGACAAAACCACGACTGCAAAGCCAGGGGCAAAACCTTGCCATAAGCAATACAAGATACCCCTCCCCCCTCCCCCTTTTACGACAGAAACACCCCAACTAGAGGGAGGCAGTAGACCCACCAGAATGAAGCCACGCACCCTGACCACTCCTAAACCCACCATCGCAACTGGTCAATATGTCAAGAGGAAGTATAAATCAAAGCCCCGGGACTACAAATTTGAAAACAACAACACTGAGCACCTCACTTTTTCCTATTTATTTATTTTTAATTTTTAAATTTAACCCCCCCCCCCCCCTCGACTTGACGGAAAGTGTAAAGACATACAAAAATAATTATGAAGAATACAGACAGACCAATCATGACGTACCATGGTCATATTATCACTTGTATCACTCTAGAGTGGTAATAAGGGCAACGGAAGTAACAATACTGGTAGTAAAAATAATGGTAGAGTCATTGATGATACTGATAGTATTAGTAATAACAGAGGTAGTAAAAATAGAGACAGTAAGATTTCTTATGATAATGATAGTAGAGGTGGTGGTAGTGTTTATAACAATAATAATAGCAATAATGATAGTAGTATTAATAGAAGTAGTGATAGTAGTAGCAGTAGTGGCAGTAGTAGTAATGGTGGTGGTGGTAATGTTAATCGTGATAGTGGTGATAGTGGGGATAATAGTTTATTTAGTGGTGGCAATGATAGTAATAGTGGTAGTAGTGGTAGCAGTAGTCATAACAGTAGCCTAGAGATAATGTTATGGTAGTGATCGGGATAGTAGCCTACGAGTGGCAGTGGTGGTGGTAACAATAATGACATTGTTATTAATAAAAAAGGGTAACGATAATCGTAATATAATAATTAGCGGCAGGATTTAAAAAAAATCAAATTAACTGCTTCAGACGCAGTAGGAATGGCTATGGCGGGTAGGTTGTGATCGTGGGAGCTTCACTAGCCACGGTAATATTGGGAATGGTGGAACAATACTTAATTAGAATACCAATAGGGTACCGGTAATACCCCCGGTTTTAACTGTACAGCCATACCATCTGCACCTATTTCACCAATCCGCCTCACTCCCAAAAAGAAAATTAAATGTATTAACCTAACCTTACCCGCCCGCCTAGCGTATAAGGGAAGGTCTGTCTTATCTGTCTTAATCTATCCTCCCTTTCAACTTAATAACCTCCAAAATTAGGTAACCCCATAAATAAGAGGACGGACCTCGTAGTACCGTAATAGAATGAACTAGCATAGGATCTTTCATGTATCGCCTTCATCCTAAGCTTTTGTCTTCTGTCAACCCCGCCTATCGCTGTATAAGATCACCCAGGGGAACCTAGGAGACTCGCAGATGTCTTTAGTAGGCCTACACATTAAATTTGTAAGGACCCGGAGAGAGAGAATAGAGAATGACCGTAGAGAAAAGGTCATAAAACAGATAGGCAATTGTAAAAAGTGAAACTAGTCTTATGTACGTGTATTTGGTGCACGTGAGTGTTTCATTTTTCTCTTCTTTTATTTCTATACTTTTACAGTGGTTTAGATTCTAGTCACCCCCCGGCACATTATAAATGGTCAAGCACTGAAGTACAAGCGCCCTCTCTGAGGTCTGGATAACAATATGCCAGGTGCACAATCAACGATGAAACATGCATGATGTCAAGTTATCAATAAAAATAATAAATACATTTCATGAATGAGTAATACAGCTTTTTCACATAATCGAAGATAGTTAAGCATGTTGACATGTTCAAATAAGGAACACATTGTTTGACTGGAACATAAGTCAGATGCTATTATCTTTAGATCGATTGATATTGATTTAAACCTGAAAAACCAACATTCGCTTTAAAAAAAAGACAAAAAGTTAAAATACTCTTAGATCTAGTAGTGAGGGGAGCAGAAATAAAATGTCCAATCCCAATTTTTTTAAATTTTACAAAAGGTAGGACTTGTTTTTACGGCCCTTCCACATAAATTACCAAATTATGCTGTCTGTACTTAAATAGCACCCTGGTAGCAGAGCACCTGCATACGGAAGTGGATCAAGACCGATAATGTCGATCAAAACATTAGAAATCTAGATCTAGATCTATTCTAGGTCTACATCTACATGACGTCCCATTGAGCAAACAGTTGTCAATATCTACATTGCAAATTCGAAGTTGGTATTCTACATTAATAATGCGGTGTCTGTCAACATGTTTTTAGCATCTAGAGCTCCAATTTAAGAGGACTGCTTCTAGATCTAGTTGCTTTCTTAATGTACATAATTATTCTAATCAAGATGTAGGCCTGGATTTAGATCTAGATTTATTATATCTTGAAATGTATTCTATAGTTCTAGAATCTAGATCTTGAAAGCTAGATCTAGATCTATACCAAGATCTAGATTCTAGATGTAAAATCCGGAAAAAAAGAGTATTAATTTTATGGTGACAAAATTAATTTTAAAAGTTATTGGTGATCATAAATTTGTTCTACAATGTTAGCAAAGAATTGTACAAATGTGTAAGGTGATAATGTTAATTTTAGTCTAAAATCACCGTCACTTTGTCATTCACACTTACAAAAATATTTGTTTATTGCAGATGTGAAATGTGAGTGATGGAAACAGACATTGGAAGTTGTCCATAAAAGAGAAGGTGGGCTAGGGGACACATTTTCACTCTCAATGTCTTTATGAGTACAAAGATCAAGGTAAACCTATATATATATATATATGTATATGTATATATATATATATTAATAAGAAATAGCCTCAGTTTTGTAATTGGGAAAATAGGTAAACAACTGCTGCAATCGACTTGAAACTTTTTGTGTCCATTAATTTTGCTCTCGACTAAGATACAAATTTATACCTGAAGATCAAGATTCCAAGTATCAGTAGGTTGGATAACTAAGTTTTCAATGCCCTGTGTTGACAATTTTTCCTGCCTACGGAGCAGTTAAATCAGTGGATGTCCTCTTCGAGCGGACAATAAATCGCCTTACAATAGCAATTGACACTTTCATTGTTGTTTTGTGCTATTTCAACTTTATAAGTTATATATTTCTTATATAAAAAAACAAACAAAAGAAAACAGCACTATGATGTGTAGATCCATGCACAGGGCTTTCTTTGGTTCAACACACAAACACACTATAAAATACTGTAATTGTTTTAAGCGTGCAATTCTAATGCGCTCTTTGTGAAAAAATGTTTCTTTCCTAGAGGTATGGATTCTCAGAAAACATTATTTTGAGTTTTAGCACACTTCAAATTCATCTGTAATCCTTGACCAGCTTTGTCCGTCCAAATATAGTCCGCAGAGGAAAAATGTACAGAGGGCTCTATCTGTACAGAGACTGGGCATTAGCTGAGATTTGAGCCTCTGATCAGCTGACCAGTTCAGAGTTTTTTCCAATAGGTGATCACAGTTAGAATCCAACAATTTACTTTACAAATAATTTCTCAGCTTGAGGACAGGCCCTTCTTAGAAGATGGTACAGTAATCTCTTACTGTAGCAAGTACCATCATGCTCAGATGCTGTGGAGTGTTGAAGATCATGCTCCTCAAAACTTCCCAATTCCAAACTGTTTCAATAGCTTCATCGCTTTCCTTTACGTTAAGTCATTACACCCTGTTAAAGTATTTAACTTTTCTCTCTGTATTGTTAACATGCACCCTGCTGGGCTTCACCTTTAGCTTTTTAAAGAATTTTTATTGAGGAAATTTGTTGGAATCTATTTTCATTAAAGCAAATCCTTAAATTGGACAGTGGGTTTTTAAGCAGCAGATTCTAAGATGAAAACCACTGAAATACCTTTGTTCTTATATCTTTATACCTAGAGACACTATCGATACCCATGAAATGAGAAAAGATGTACATCTTGTTAAAGGTTGGATTTTTTGAAGGGCTGTAGACTAATTAATTAATGTGATGGTGTATCAAGATTTTAAATTTGCTACCAATACTGGCAAAATATGTCTCATTTAAAGGTCAAACTTTTTCTAAAGACTTTATATTGTGTATACTGTATATATTCTTGGGTTTCACCTGAGCACCTGTGTCACAAAGGAAATCTAGAGGGCCGGATTTTCTTTTGTTTGAATTCATTCAAAACTAGTAAACCAATTGTTTCTCTTTCCAAGGAAGGCATGACAGTATGAGCTTTGTGAAGAAAATGCTTGGCCAGCGTGGCGGGGAGAGTGTGCAGGCCAGCCAGCCTCAGGACAGCAGTCTGGGACTGATGCACCTGCGCAAGCTGTTCACCGAGTTCAGGCACCCCACCGTCAAGTCCACGCAGAAAAAGCAGGAGGAGAAGCTCTACAGCATGCTGCCACTGTTCATCAAAGTACAAAATAATAATAATAATAAGAATAATAATAATAATAATAATAATAATAATAATAATAATAAACATGTGTTAGACTCAATATAAAAAAATATTTTCATATGTTATGAAGGATCCTTTCCATTAATTATTGTGTGAGTTAAAACTTCTTCAGAGGCAGAGATATAATGTTGGGAACTTTAATAATAATAATAATAATAATAATAATAATAATAATAATAATAATAATAATGATGATGATGATGATGATGATGATGATGATGATGATAATAACAACAACAACAACAAAAAATATTTTCATATGTTAATGTTATGAAAATGTTGTATGAGTTAAAACTTTTTCAGAGGCAGAGATATGATGTTGGGAACTTTTTTGTATTATATTAGTTCTAACTGCACTTTATAAAATGCTGCTTTACAGTCTATAATAATTATAATAATTATGTTTTATGCTAAGGATGAACTGTATGTATCTGAGCCCAAAAGGATTAGTAAAACATTTTTTTATTGGGCTTTTCATAAAACTCTACCGGTACTTGGATTTTGTTAGAGCTTTAACACATGGGAAGAGTTGGAGACAGCTGCAATTGTTGTGCCAGGGTCAATACAATTTCTACAAACCTTTACTGAATCCACAGATGTTTGAAAGTACCCAGGGTCATGAAATGACAGACAAATGGAGTGATATACTTCAGTTTTGTAGTCACGTCTCCAAGCTGATGGTCACAGAAATACGGAGAAGAGCCTCCAATCAGTCAACAGGTAAGAACATCATGTGGGCAGATCACGTGCATTTGAAATCGTGGAGATTCTCCTGCACCCGTCTTTTATTTGTATAGTTTTTGTCACTCTCAAAACTTACTACAAACTCTGGACATGCGTTGCTGGTATTGTTCAATGAAGACTAAGAGTACATGAAATCAACATTTTAAGTAGGAAAAAAACAAAAGAAATCTATCACTGAAACTTATTAAAAAGAATGTAATTGCATTCCTTATATGTAAAAATTGTTATTAAAAAATCATCAACAAATTGACGAATTAACTTTTTTTCAAAATATATCAACATAAACAAGGTATGCAATGCCAGGTCCTCAACAGTGTAACACTGGCTTGTAGAATGTTTTTAAGCATAAGTTGATATTTATATATCACGATTACTGTTGTTGCTGGTGTATCCAACCAAAATTTTTTCTGTGGATGAATACAATTTTTTCTTATCTAATATAATATTAGGCTTATAGGAACTAGTCAAGAAAATATCAATGCAAATGTTACAGGAAAATGGTTTCCCCCTATTTTTTGTGTACGTTGAAGCTGTTAGTCGTAACACTTTATAATACCCCAACATATTCCCTAACTTTGTATTGTATCAACTGTCGAGAGCTGCTAATGCCATATGAATCCCTGTGGATCCCCTAACACTGTATGGTATCCCCTTGTATCCACTGTCCAGAGCTGCTAATGCCATATGAATCCCTGTGGATCCCATAACACGGTATGGTATCCCCTTGTATCCACTGTCCAGAGCTGCTTATGAATACCCTGTGGATCCCCTAACACTGTATGGTATCCCCTTGTATCCACTATCCAGAGCTGCTAATGCCATATGAATCCCTGTGGATCCCATAACACGGTATGGTATTGTATCACTGTCGAGAGCTGCTAATGCCATATGAATCCCTGTGGATCCCCTAACACTGTATGGTATCCCCTTGTATCCACTGTCCAGAGCTGCTAATGCCATATGAATCCCTGTGGATCCCCTAACACTGTATGGTATCCCCTTGTATCCACTGTCCAGAGCTGCTAATGATCCCTGTGGATCCCCTAACACTGTATGGTATCCCCTTCTATCCAATGTCCAGAGCTGCTAATGCCATATGAATCCCTGTGGATCCCCTAACACTGTATGGTATCCCCTTGTATCCACTGTCCAGAGCTGCTAATGATCCCTGTGGATCCCCTAACACTGTATGATATCCCCTTCTATCCAATGTCCAGAGCTGCTAATGCCATATGAATCCCTGTGGATCCCCTAACACTGTATGGTATCCCCTTGTATCCACTGTCCAGAGCTGCTAATGATCCCTGTGGATCCCCTAACACTGTATGGTATCCCCTTGTATCCACTGTCCAGAGCTGCTAATGCCATATGAATCCCTGTGGATCCCCTAACTCTGTATGGTATCCCCTTGTATCCGCTGTCCAGAGGCGGCGAGCTGTGCCATCGTGCAACTCCTGGAGGTGGACTCCCCGCCCGGCGCCGAGACGGGCAGTGGCTGGATGCTGCTCACCGCGCTGAACCTCCTGTCGCTGGGCGGAGCCACGCTGATAGACTGCATGACGGCCGCCTCACTGCCCTCCACGCTGGTCAAGTGTCTCTACCTGTTCTTCGACCTGCCGCCCGTCATCGACGGGGACGTTCTCACCGAGGGTTGTGAGTTCACGCCCACCGAGAAAAGGATTCTGCTGCAGAAAGTGTTTGTGCAGGTGAGGCAAGCGTTTCACCTTTTCCCATCTTGCAACACACATACTGTGTCCATTGATGTGCATTGATATGCTGTTATATAGCTTGTCTTTGTATAAATCTGCACAATTTTGAAATTATGAAAATCAAAGCTTTTACCTTATAATATACATTTTTGAAAGTTCCCCGAAATAGTGCATACACAGGGAATGGGCTGTAAATCATTTGAAGTCAAAGGGTTAATTTAGTGCTGTTTTGTTTTGGCTGCAGTGAAGAAGTACATTTTATAGGCTTCAATTTCTTCAGTGAAAGAATCTGCAGGAAACCTGGGGAGGTGAAAAACATAAAAAATATTGATAATACAGTGTCTCCAAAATTGATTCTTTTCTATTTATTTTGCACGCTGTTAGTTGCATCATCATCACCGGTTCTCTCAAAACATCAGTGCCTTACAATTAAGGTATATATTACTTTTACACTCTCTAGTTCCTTATAATTTTTTTTTGTTTTTGTTTTTTGTATGGTCAGATTTTGGTGAGGGTTTTTTGTTATTCGTTTTGTTTACGGTTAATTTTAACTTTTGGAAAAACTGTCTATCCCCTCTACATTTTGTTTGCAACTTGACAGATTTTGGTGCGGCTTTGTAACTACACATCCCCGGCAGAAGAGCTGGCTCGCAAAGACGATCTCAGTTTATTGTTCAGTGCCATAACGAGCTGGTGTCCGAGCCACAATGCGATCTGGAGACAGAGCGCTGGGGAAGTGCTGGTCACCCTGTCTCGCCACGGTCTGACCCCGCAAGTTGTCAACTACATCCACGGTGCGTGTCTAACAACACTTCTTTACATGCAAATCATCGTTGTGGTTTTTTGAGGGCTGTTTATTACTTCAAGAGATTTCTTGTGTTTGTTTTATATGTTATATTTTTTACGTCAATCTCTAATTGAAATTAAGAGCGAAAAGAAAGAGCAAATCATCAATGTATATATTTGTCATGGTTGTACTTATTTCATCAGTTTATACTTTTCTTGAATTAAAATAAAAAGATAAAAATAAAGAACGTAAAGATACATCTACTTTATATTTTTATTCACAATTAAAAGATGTTAAGCTCATTTCTAGAACCAAATCAGCAAGGAAATGACACTTGAGCAAGTTGACATGACTGAAGTAGCTATAGGTATCTCTGTATCTGTGTCTTTGCCTTGATTTGCAGATAAAGGTTGCGTGCGGCACTGCATTGAGAACATGCAGAGGACTCAGAACCTGTCCCCGCTAGAGCAGGTGGAAATGTTTGTCACCGTGTTTTGCTTCCTCAAGGACTCGAGTGAAGTGTCTCAAGTCCTGCTCGACGACTTCCGGCTGTGTCAAGGCTACGTTTTCCTCTCCGAATTTTTACTCAAGTAAGCCTTTATTTGACAATGTAGTTGTTAGTTTTTATTGCTTTATATTGTGTGGGATATTTTGTTTTCATTTACTTAAAGGTAAGCTTTAAGAAATGCAGTGAAACACACTTAAACCGAAAACGTCTGAACTGAAAAAACGGCTAAACTGAAAAGAAATCAAAATAATTGCGGTTTTCCTTCTTTTTTTCTTATATGAAACCTACGTAAACCAAAATCGTCGGGCAGCATAGTATCGCTAAACTAAAAGGAAATTACTAACTACAACCATATGAAACCTTGTCGCAGCATAGTATCGCTAAACTAAAAGGTTACTCTCACCCGAAAAAATCGGCGTATTCTGACACGCCTTTCCCACCCTTATGCAATGCAGTGCCCCATGCAGTCTCTAACACTAAATGTACGGGGTCGCTGCATCACGTTTTACAGTACAAGCTGATCAGCGTGAGCCATCTAGGCCTAGCCCAACACAGTCTCTATCAGTAAATGTGCCGTGATCATGGACCCGGCTGGCTGGGTGACTACACTACAGACAAACTTAGGCGATGCTAAATTGTTTACAGTGGTACAGACTCACACACGCATTGTTACAGTTACTAGATCTAGGGCTAGGGGTAAAGGGATGCCTTGAAATTGAAAGGGGAGAGTGGGGGATACTAGAAAGAATAGGTGAGAAAGGAAGAGAATGAGAGATAAGCTAAGAGCGATTGGCTGATTATTTGTTACACAAGTTTGGGTGCCACATACTGTTGATTGGCTTAGAATAGGAATCTTCATAAGATCGACCTAGTGTTTTTTTTTTTTTTCAAGGCACACGTTTTCTTTAACCCCACTCTAGATTCGCTTCACAACTTAAGTGGAAGTCCATCATCTCTGTAGATGTAGTCTAAATTGAAGTTTTTCACGTCACACAATCCTCACATCGATTTTAATTTTGAGACAATGAGACAATAGCTTACTCACTGGAATTCAAACTTCACACTTTGAATGGAGTTATGTTGAGAGAGAGAGTGGGGGGAGGTCATTAAAAAGATTGAAAGAGAGAGATAGCCTGTCTGTCTGTCAGTCTGTCTGTCTCTCTCAGAGTAAGTAATTTAAGTTGCATATATATACTATAATTAAACAATAAGTGCGGACAGATGAGCACCCGAATCGTGAAACCCTCCCCAGGCTGGAGCAGGACAGCGCCGAGGAATCGATCCAGGCCCTGCGGAATCTGGTCCTGCTGGTCGGCTCGCTGACCACGTGTGGCTTCACCGAGATAAAGCCCAGTCACAGCAACACAGGCTCTCTGTTCAACATGCCGGGCTTCTCGATACCCACGCCCTCAGGGAAAGGTACGTCTCACCGCGCTCTTGTAGATGTGGAGTTTGTTGTTCCGTTATTTATTTGATTAGATCTAGAGCTGAAGGATTCAAACTTAACCTGCTCCTGTAGATCAAAACTTCATATATGCCTAGGCCTATAAAGCATCAGCTGACTAGAGAAGAAAATCGGCAAACGGTCAGAAAATATATGTTGGCTTAGCATGTGTAATTGACTCGCAAACAAAAAAAACTACCAGCAGCTGCATGCCATCCCTAATGGCAAATGTGGATCAATGTTTAGTACTGACAACATGTAACAGCTTCAAACTTGTGATGTGGCAATTGTAACTTTATATGATCCTAATTGCATTTCATATTGCTTTAGAAAAGATATTTTTAACCTTGTTAAATACGCAGGTCATCAAATAGGGGACGGGTTCAGTTTTTGATCGTTTGACCACTTGAGTGCTCAGGTATATATTTTAGAAATGATGTACCCATAGAGCATAACTGTCGATGAATTTGGCACATCTTTTTTTATTAAACTCCAATGAGTAATGTTCTGAAAGTGGCAGAATTAAAGAATGTTTGAGCCAGGGAATAAAGATAGGGGTCGAATGAGACTGCCTCGCACTCAAGTGGTTAAGAATAAAACGGGAAGGCCAGAGACTGTGTCTCCCGAGCCGTTCAATCTGTAGATTATGCTTTGGTATGAAGAAGAATTTACGGCAATAGTTTACCAAGCTGATATTAATCCCTAATTAGCATGCAGATAACTGAAGTGTCATTGAATGTCGACCTTTCAGTTTTTATTTGCATGAAGGTGGAGACAGTGCGTATAGATTTATTTCAGTTTTTATGAAAACATTCTTTTTAAATACTTTGTTGATTTTACCACAACCTTCCTCTCCCTGTTATTTTAATTTTTTTTGATGAAAAAAAAAAATGTTTTTATGGTTTCTTCTGTGTCATTTTACCATTATGTTTCAATTTATGAATATTTTTTTTTGCAGATGAAAAATGTAAGAAAAAAGGTATTGCCTGCTCTATAACCAGCTTCTCTTTTTCTTCATAACCAGCCTTTTTTCTAACACTCTAGCAGAGCCATAGATTTAAAACTTTATAAGTATAATGCTTTGAGAAGAACTCTGAACAAGATCGTCCTTGATTTTGTGCAATTTATGTTAAGTCTGAAACCTTCTACAAATTGCATCAAGCTTTCTAATTTTTCATCACATTCTACAATATTGATTATTGTAATATAAAATTAAAGAACATGAACCAAACATCAAATTCTTGATGTCAACATTTCTGAACTGCAGTTTTAACTCACATCTCTGAACATCTAAAAAACATTGACATAGCAGAATATATATATATACTTTTATTGGCCAGCAGAAAATGCAAGATTAGTTTCAATAAGAAATCCTGTGCTAAAAACACGCTTACATGGATGATAGATGATGAATGGCTTTTGGCTTGAAGTAACATTTTTCTACTTTCTGGCTCTTTGTTTTGTACTAATGCCTTGTGAAATTACTGAATGATGAAAACTGTGGCTTTAAGGTTTGTCGCTGGAAACTAATCCCAGAATCCCAGGCAATGGGACTTTAAGTAGCAGTGTACGTGAAGCGAAAGTCAAACAAGTCCACCCGATAAATTCAGAAAGCGAAAGTCAAACAAGTCCACCCGATAAATTCGATGTGCTGGGTGCACACATGTTTCTATCTATGCAAGCCAGGCTTTGGACATATTTTATCCATGGGTCACTCAGTTTTATTTGAGAATTTTAAAATTATGCTTAAGTACTGAAAAATTATCAAAGAGAATTTCCAGTGGTTGCGTCAGCGTATTATACAAAGAATATCAATGCAGCTATGTGAGTCATATGGACCGTTGGTGTTGATATCTACAAAAAGAGAGCAACGAGGGACAACAGATAATTACGAGTACACTCAATTCTTCATCTCTGGCTTACACTGGATCCTGAAAAGGCATTCAACTTTATGATGGAGATAACAAATTATTGATAAAGTCCCAATGGAAAAGTCAGAGAAGTTTGCATGTATAAGAAACTGGGTCTGACCCCAACAAAATGATTTGGTTTAGCTAGATCTATTGTCATCCATGTGTTGAGTGTAGCTGTATTTGTAGACTTTACCGTAGCTTGACCCTACGGCTCATTTTGTTGTAAAGCTAAGCCTGGGTATACTGATTATTATGCGGTAATTTTCAAACTTTCATTTATATCTTCAAGTGAGAAACTGGTTCAGGAAGAATTTGAGAATACTACTTTTTGGTATAGGGAGAGATTAAATGGTACACCCCTTTCGACTAGTGAGTTTTTAAAATTCTCTTTTGGAATAATCTCTCTTTCTACTGTATAAAATTATGTGTAGCCTTGGGTGAGCCTGAGGTTTCCAAAGTGCAAACGTTACTGACTAGTAAACTAAAACTACGCAAGGATTCCTTGAATGTCCCAGTGAGTGCCAGGTGTCAGCTGTGTAGCAACACAGAAAAAAGCTTTAGGTATCTCTCTCTCCTATAGCGGTGTAGCAACACAGAAAAAAGCTTTAGGTATCTCTCTCTCTCCCATAGCTGTGGTGTAGCAACACAGGAAAAAGCTTTAGGTATCTCTCTCTCCTATAGCGGTGTAGCAACACAGAAAAAAGCTGTAGGTATCGACAGTCTCTCTCCCATAGCTGTGGTGTAGCAACACAGAAAAAAGCTTTAGGTATCTCTCTCTCCTATAGCGGTGTAGCAACACAGAAAAAAGCTTTAGGTATCTCTCTCTCCTATAGAGGTGTAGCAACACAAAAAAGCTGTAGGTATCGACAGTCTCTCTCCCATAGCTGTGGTGTAGCAACACAGAAAAAACCTGTAGGTATCGACAGTCTCTCTCCCATAGCTGTGGTGTAGCAACACAGAAAAAAGCTGTAGGTATCTCTCTCTCCTATAGAGGTGTAGCAACACAGAAAAAACATGTAGGTATCGACAGTCTCTCTCCCATTTTGCTGAACTTTGTGGTCTACATTCAATGTTGCAGCAGCTCTTTGTTTTCCCAGCCCCCTGACCTTTGTTCAGTCTTACAGTTAGACCGTGAAGTCCCCTGGCCAGGCACATGTTATGATGCTTGTGTTCCTCTGTCCGCGCATGGTGAACGCCGGCTTGCATGGACTCCTTAAACACATCGTGTCTTGTATTAGTCAGAATCTCACAGACTTTTTACTGCCCTCTAACATAAATCCATTAAACACATCATATCTTGTATTAGCCAGAATCTCACGGACCTTTTACTGCCCTCTAACATAAATAAATCCATCTAACAAAAATACTCTCTTTTGGGCACCCTGATATTCGCAAACCATGCGAGTGAACAACTATATGTATTAGTCCAATTCACAACTCTCTAAATATATAGCTAATAAACCTTATAATTTTTGGCCAAAGGAACATAACTGTCTTTGGAAAGGTCTTGATTTTCTATTTATTATTTTGCCTCTTGGCACAATGCCACAATGTTGAATGCAAGTGGTGTGATACATACACATACAACTGGTATTTTCTCAGTAGATATATCTAACCTCTAACACAGTTTTGTAACCAAGGAAACAAGTGTGGAAAATATTAGCCTATCTGTATCATCAATAATCATCATGGAGTGCTGTGCTTATACACAAATTTAATCAGAAGCGTTACTCTTTCTTTGTAGCTGGTTAATAAGTAAAGATGTCTATTTTTTATTTCGGTGATATCCTTTGTTAATGTGTCGGGGTATGGCATTTCACAGTAATGATTATATATTATAAAAAACAAACAAACTGGTTATCACAGTCATTGTGATAGTCAATCAATGGTTTCACAGATACATAGGTCAGGGCACACATACTAGGCTGCCCAGCACACTTGGGAGAATATGGTACACATTTGCATATTTTGAATCTGTCTTCTTGTCTTGAACACTTTTTGTGAAGCATTCCATTCTGTAACTAAGAGCAATAGTACTGTTGTTTCAAGACTTTCACATTTTTTCCATTTCATTTCGGTTTGTGGCTCTTGACGTTCCTCTCTCTCTCTCTCTATCTTTCCCCATGGTTTCATGCCAGAATCTTTCTTGCGATACTTAGTCCTGTTTTGTCAGTGTGTCCTCTGCTTAGACTGCTATGAGAGAAACTTTGTGTAGATGGCCTGATCATCGTGGGCTCCCCATGTATGATAGGCTGCAAGATTTTAATACATCCAAACTGGAGCCATAGAATTTTAACTGCTCTATGCGCATCATGCCTGTTTAGTATGATTTCAGCAATAAGACTGAGGTTAGTTAGGTTTCCATTATGCAACAAAGACATACACTAGTTTTTTTGCTTCAACTTACATGAATGTACATGTAGGCATTTCTATTTCGGTGGCAAGGTGATGTTATTGTCCATGTTCTCATGCAAATTTCTGTCTTTCATCGTACAAATGTTCAAACAATTTTCTTCTTATCCATGCTGATGTTATTCTCGATGTCCCACTGTAGCAGACATCTCCTGATTGTTGAGGATCATTGTAAAGTCCTGGCACGCTTGCTTGTCTCATGCTGATGATCTTTGGTTGGAAAACAAAACAACTTTTCTATTTGTACTGGCTTCTGAATATTCGTTCTTGTAACCACGCTCTTTTTCCGCATTGCTGCTATAGATCATCTGACAATGTTTCTTCTTTTTAAAATCCGAGTATTGTCTCTTTGTAGAAAACTATTTTCTCCGGTCCTCACATCAGAAATGTGTACTGAGAACTTAATGTAACAGGCTAAAACTTTTGTGTGTCAGTCCTCCTTCTTCAAACCAAAACAAATTTGTTATGTGTATGTGGTACAAACAATTGTACTAATTTGGATGTTGTGGGAAGAAACACCAATGAGAAACGTTTTGCTCTTATTTTACTTCTTTTTAACATTCACACTTGGGAAACAGTCTTTTTTTTTAATTTTATGACCAAACACCAAAAGTTTGGAGTTGTTTTCAACCTAACATAACGGCAAATAGAAGTTTGGATTTGTTAAAAGGGCATTTGAAATACTTTAGGTTATCCTTATCCAAGTGTCAGTATTTACAGCAGTAATGCTGTTTGTGTAATTTTACTTTGAAAAAAAGAAAAAAAAAAGAAAATGAAGTTCAACATTGCAGTAAAAAAACCAAACAACTTGGAAATGGCACTGAAAGGGAAGTCCCCACGATTTTTAATAACCACTTGGATATTTTATTGACTCACTCATCCAATGTCTCCCCCTTAATCTGTATAGGTCTATGCACCAAAGAAATACATGGAAAGTCTTTTCAACTTAGCATGCCTTTTACCTCTAGCAGTGACCTGTCTATGAAAGCTTGCTGTATGACTATGAGCCAAACTGCTAAGGTAAGCCCGTGACTGATCTTACCGCGTTGCTGTCCTTCCCCAGGGGTGAGTGTGCGCAACCTGCAAGCCTTTCAAGTGTTACAGTCCGTCTTCCTCAAGGTGAGCTTCTTTTGTTCTCTATGCTTGACTGAGTACTGAATGTCCTACAGAGTGCAAGGCAAACAAAAATACTGGGAGGATAAAAACCCTGAGATCCCCTTCTTAAGGTGGTATACACAGAGAACTTTCACATTGCCTCAGTCAAGTTATTCATAGGCAACTAAAAAAAAAAACAACATAGCAAGCAACAATATTTAATAACTGTACTTGCGATGGATTCAATTTTGATTGTAAATAATTATAGATTTAGGAGTCTCTGTGCAAAAACCGACCCCTCGCGAGGCAAGAAGACCAGGTTTCTGGCCGGATCAGGTTCTAACGTGAAGAGAAGCCAGTGAGCTGGCGAGTCCACAATAAAGTGATTAGTCGTTACAACAAGATGAGCAGCATATGGTGAATTTTGCGTGTGTTAAGTTTCATGAAGAACCATTTTATCAAGCTAGAAGCCAAGACAACCAGTTTTGAACAAATATAGGGGCTAGGTGCATGGAACTAGAGAAAGTGCAAGCTCTATCCTTGGGCCACCACATGCCATAGACGTTCATGTATCTTGTCATTATACTCTATGGTCACTCTTGTGAAGAGATTTACGTCTAATTATTGTCCTAATGCTGAATGGTCCACCAGTCTATGTAAAGAGATTTACGTCCAATTATTGTCTTAACTCTAGATGGTATTGTTCGCCAGTCTATGTAAAGAGATTTACGTCCAATTATTGTCTAATCTAATGTTCGCCAGTCTATGTAAAGAGATTTACGTCCAATTATTGTCTAATCTAGATTTCTGGGCCAGTCTATGTAAAGAGATTTACGTCAATTATTGTCTAATCTAATTTCTGCCAGTCCATGTGAAGAGATTTACGTCTAACTATTGTCCTAATGCTAATTTCTACCAGTCCATGTGAAGAGATTTACGTCTAACTATTGTCCTAATGCTAATTTCTGGGCCAGTCCAACACGGCGCACCTGTGCAACACCATCCTGGATGTGATCAGCAGCATCTACCACCAGGACAGCGCCAACTACTTCATCCTCGAGTCACAGCACACGCTGTCCCAGTTCGCCGAGAAAATCTACCTCAAGTCAGAGGAGATCCAGGTGAGCATAACAAAGGATACGATAGGATTTCACTTTACAAACTGTTTTCCATCATCCTGCACACTGCTGTGCACGTTGACATGCTCTTATGCTAGCACATCTTTGCTTTAGACAATACTTCTTTCAATTTCAAATAACATCTATCAAAGTTTACCTTTAATAAATTCTAAAAAATTTCTGAAAATAGTGTGCACACAAAGAATAGGCTTTGAATCATGCAATATGAAAAGGTTAATTGACCAAGAACGCAGAGCCTGACCTGTCTAGGCTTTTTGTGTTGTGGGACATATCTGTCCTGATGTACGTCTGTTTATATCATTCTCATTTGTGTGAAATGCAAATAAATTCATTGAGCAAAGACCATCCATGAATGAAAATAATGTTGGCAATGGTAACTAGCTCACTAAAAACAACTCTACCCAACAGCCCAGAGTTGTTTACCGTTTTTGAAATTCAACTATTTGGTTAAACATTTACAATGGAGTGTAAACAAGTTAATGGCCATTCTAATTTCCTTGATTGTAACTGTCTTTTATTTGAAACTTCTTTTCAGATCAAATTTTTTGAGATGCTGGAATTTCTAGTCTTCAACTTAAACTTTGTCCCATGCAAAGAATTGATCAGTGTCAGTATTCTCATCAAGTCCCAACAGTGAGTGATCTTCTGTCCCTTTCTGTCAGTGTAATCAGATGGTATTCATGTCGCAACACCTCCTCAGTACACTGGCTAAGAAGTGATGTAGACTGTTTTTGATTTTATGTTTGTTACAGATTTTACCTCCTAATAAAGCATTAGTTGGTCCAAGACCATTTAACATTTCAAAATCCAGCAGCATTAATTGGAATAGGGAAAGTGATGTTACCAGGAAGAAGCGAGCTCTTCTAAATATGTCACTCAGCTCATCAAGCAACTGTGCCTGCATAGTGCGTAATGGTGCAAACTGGTCTTTAAAGAGAACATAAAGTTGAACATTTTCACTCCAAAAAGACTATGAGGCCCCCGCATGTTAAACCTGTCTCCTGTCTTCCAAGCACGTTGGCTAAAGTTTGTGTGAAATCTGACTCGCTGTTGTCTCCCCGCGGCCAGTTCCATCGAGTGCAGCATCCTGAGCATGCGCTCCTTGCTGCGCATCCTGCGCTACCACACCGTGTACCGAGACGTGTTCCGCGAGGTCGGCGTCCTGGAGGTCATGGTCACCTGCCTACACAGATACGCCAACCAGCTGAAGGAGCAGAACAACACCACAGGTCGGTGGCTCCCCTCAGTACAAGCAGTTAGCTTGTCCCATGCTCTTGTACTATCACAACTTTGTATTGATCAACACACCTTCCATTTTGAAATGATAAAAACCAAAGTTTTCACCTTTAAAATTTTTTTGAAAATTCCCCAAAATAGTGAGCATTCAAGTAATAGGCCTTGATTCATATGATGTGAAAAGGTTACTTACCTTTAGCCCAGGGCTAAGGTCTAGAGCAGTGTTAACCAGTGACGCCAATTTTCCGTAAATTTACGGAATTCCGTAAAAAAATAATCGTCCGTCAAAGTTCCGTAAAAAAAAATTCACCGCCCGAGTTCCGTCAAAGTCCGTCGAAATTCTATAAAATAAAAGTCGCCGGTCCGAGTTCCGTCAAGGTCCGTCAAAGTTCTCCGTACATCTCAGTTCAGTCATGAATTGACTTACGGAAACGAGAAAAACAATTTAAGCGAACTGGAAAAAGTACGAACATCACTGAGCATGCGTTGTTCAATAACAAAGTAACAACATCCGGTCATTCAACTTTAGTACCGGTAGTTAGGAACATCGGATCTGTGTAAAAACTATTCTCGATCAAAGACTTCAGTTGGATGTATTTTGTGTGATTCAAATTGCCACTGCATAGACGTGGTCTAGGTTTAAACCAGGACAGTAGGAGGAGTATCTAGATCTAAGGACTTCATGTAGATCTAGACTAGGCATTCATGATTTATTGATTAGAATCAAAATCTAGATCTATAGGCCTAAAGTTTGGTCTATGTTACTGGCATGTTTGAGCTATTTACCACTGAGCTCGTACTGTCAATTCACTGGGTTCTCTGTTACTTGAAAGTTACTCTGTGGCACAGCATGTTACTGGCATGTTTGAGCTATTTACCACTGAGCTCGTACTGTCAATTCACTGGGTTCTCTGTTACTTCAGGAAAAACAAAAGGGCACATTTTTATTTTTAACTGCACCGTGGGTCTAATCTAGCAAACACAGGGATAATAATAGGTCATGTCTGAATGGCAAGTATGCTAGACCAGTGAAGCAATAGTGTCTCTGTTTCTTCAGTCTTACTCCTCTCTGGCTGCCACCCTCCTTTCTCTTGCTCTCTCTCTCTCACTCTTTCTCTATCCCATCTTTCTCTCTCTCTCTCTCTCTCTCTCTCTCTCCCCCTCCTCTCTCTCTCTCCCTGACAAACTCTATCTGTCAATCCACATTACATCTGTCTGTCTGCCACTTTGTGAAACTATCTTTACACTCAAGTCTTAGTGCTACATTCCAAACCAGAACAAATACTGTCGGTGCGCCTGTGACCATGTTCAGGAAACCCTGCTTTCCCAAACATCATAATGGTCGTAGAAACCACTTAAAACTTGTTTAAATTGATTCTATAAGCTCGGGACTTTAAGCGTTGTCCTCTACAAATCAGGTCCGGCCATGTTCATCTAAGTAGATAGTATAGAACAATTATGATGACAACTGCAACAAATGTGTGAAAGTCATTCACGGAAAAAAAACAAAATCGTTTTTTTCCCTTTTTCAAAATTAGTACCAAAATTTCCCGTATTTGCATTGAGTTCAACAAAAACCCCAGGAACATAACCGTTAGCTACTGAACTCCCTGTCAAAGGGTACAAAATATGTGAAATAAACGAGAGCTGAGTAACGTGCAGTGTTTCTCTCCTGTGTGTCCACCGTGTGTGTGTGTGTGTGTGTGTGGCTGGCCCAGGTGTGTTCCGCGAGTGTGGCGGGGCGCGCTGTGCCCACAACATGGTTCCGTTCCCCGAGTGCCGGCAGCACGCCCTGCACATCGTGCAGCAGCTGGTTCTCTCCCCTGGTGGCGACGACGACATGGGCACGCTCCTGGGGCTCATGCCCACCGCGGCCATCACCGACCTGGAGCTCAAGACTCACATACTCAGGGTAAGCTCTCGCTCCGTCACGTCACTGTCTCTGTCTGTCCATCTGCCTGGTTGTCTCTCCATCTTCTGTCTCTCCGTTTTCTGTCTCATTGTCTTTTCTGTTGTTTTTTTTGTCTGTCTCTGTCTCTTTCTGTTTGTTTCCTATTAAAAAAAAAAATAATGTTTAATTTCCCTGTAGCAGAGCTTAGCTATTATCCCAATTGACTTTAATTTATCTATAGAATGCAATTCTTAGTCAGATATATTTCAGCAGTTGTCTATTGTATGTGCATAACACTGTGCTCATTGCATGTGCGTAACACTGTGTTTCTTGCTCCACCGTGCTCCAGTCGTTGCTGAACGTACTGAGGGAGAGCCACCGCACGCGCACCGTGTTCAGGAAGGTCGGAGGTTTTGTCTACGTCATGTCGGTGCTGGTCTCCATGGAGGGCTGCCTGGCGGAGCCGCCCAAAGCTCCCTGGAATGCTGGTAACTTCTCCATGGTTTAACCCATTTCACATCTCACGAAAGACTCTAGGTGCAACACGACTCTAGAGCAGCTACCCTGGACTTGATTGGTCACATTATACAGACACAGACCCAATCAGTAGAGCAGGATTCAAATCCTGGATCTCACGCATCCGAGGCTGATGCTTTAAGCCCAGACCACCTTGAACCCTTGGATTTTTCAAGTGTTTCTCACTGGAGTTTTAAAGGTTTGCAGTGTAGTATCTGACCAGCCTGCTACAGACTGAATGCGCTGTCTTCACTTTGTGACTGCTGTGAAGGAGGACCCAGTATGTGAGTTGGTCGGTTCTCAATGTTTACTGTCAGCAACCAAGCTATATTGCAGCCACATCCCTACACAAAGGTCTGACAGACAGAGACACAGCGGAGATACCAGGACTTCTGTTTCAGTGGATCACGTTAAATAGAAAAAGCAAAATAATATTTGCCTTAATAACTATTAAAACCTTTGGATTTGTTAAAAGCTATCTTTTTTATAAGCTTAAATATTAATGCTTTCTCTTGGTCACCAAAAGACAAAATACTATTTTGTTTATTATATTTGTTATGAAAATTGATTGTATTTGTCATAGTTTTTGTGTGTCAGTGAAGACGTTGAATTAGCCATGGTTGATGCCTGACTTTCACCTTGTCCCCAGTGGGCCGGCGCGAGGTCCTGCTGATGCTGAGGACGGTGTTCAGCACTCTCACCGTGGCGATGCGCTACGAGCCGGCCAATGCAAAGTTCTTCTCTACAGAACGACTCTTAGAGTGCAACACGACCCTAGAGCTGGTCAGTTCTCCATGGTTTAACCCTTTTCACATCTCACGAAAGACTCTAGTGCAACACGACTCTAGAGCAGCTACCCTGGACTTGATTGGTCACATTATACTGACACAGACCCAATCAGTAGAGTAGGATTCAAATCCTGGATCTCACGCATCCGAGGCTGATGCTTTAAGCCCAGACCACCTTGAACCCTTGGGTTTTTCAAGTGTTTCTCACTAGAGTTTTAAAGGTTTGCATTGGAGTATCTGACCAGCCTGCTACAGACTGAATGCACTGTGTTCACTTTGTGGCTGCTGTGAAGGAGGACCCAGTATGTGAGTTGGTCGGTTCTCAATGTTTACTGCCAGCAACTAAGCTATATTGCAGCCACATACCTAGACAAAGGTCTGACAATTTTATCTGCCGACAGACAGAGACACAGCGGAGACACCAGGACTTCTTTCTCAGTGGATCACATTAAATAGAAAAATCAAAATAATATTTGCCTTAATAACTATTAAAACCTTTGGATTTGTTAAAAGCTATCTTTTTTATAAGCTTAAATATTAATGCTTTCTCTTGGTCACCAAAAGACAAAATACTATATAATATTTGCCTTAATAACTATTCAAACCTTTTTCATATTTTTTGTGTGTGTCAATGAAGACATGAAATTAGCCATGGTTGATGCTGACCTTCACCTTGTCCCCAGTGGGTCGGCGCGAGGTCCTGCTGATGCTGTGAATAAAGTTATCATAGTGAAATTACAATACAAGATATATACATGAGTGGGAATCCATTACAGTGAAGAGAAGGTGAATAAAGTTATCATGGTGAAATTACAATACAACACTTTACAAGATATATACATGGGTGGGAATCCATTACAGTGAAGAGAAGGTGAATAAAGTTATCATAGTGAAATTACAATACAAGATATATACATGGGTGGGAGAGTGCTGGCCAATAGAGATTTCGCAAGACCATTTGCCGGCTTCTGATAAATGTCGGTAGTAACTTAAAAAAAAAATGGGGTGGTTGCAGTGACTACGTGCCATTGATGCGATGGATTGCAGGCTTTTCCAGTAATTTACCAAAATTCACTTGTTCTGCAGGCTTTTTGAACATTTTTTCCCCACCCATGTAATTAAAAAAATATTGAATTTTTTTTCTACAGAGATGAGAAAATTTAGTTTTATTTTGAAGTATGTATTCTACACATTCATTTATTTTTTAAAAAGTTTATTTTATCATGAAAAACTTTTCTGGAGCCTCAGTCGAAATCTGACTCCATAAAATTCTTTTGATGAAGAAATTCATTTTAGTAGAACTAATCAAGATTTTGACAGTTATATTTTGAGATTGATTTAAGAAAATGATATATTCTTTTTTTTGGTCAGAATATACGCATTTATTGGGCTATTTTTAAATGATGAAGTCTCTTGCATCATATGTGTGGAACCAGCTTTCCCACGGCTGCGTAGATCAGGGTTTACATCTGTTTGAGCAGAGTTTCTAACGTGTCTGTACCAGGTGCGTTACGACAGCCTGACGGAGGCCGTGCGACTCCTGGGCTGTTTCTCCAACACCGTGGACATTCCTGCGGCAACCGACGACCTCCGACCCTCAGACTCCCTCGACCATTTCTCCACTGTATTTTGTAGCTGCAAGGAAGACAGGTGATCCAGCCACTTCTTTTCTAGATGCATTCTATGGAATTTAAAAAAAGCATTTTTTACGTTTTAGAAAGTAATTTGGTATTTGCACATGAATCAGGAATCAATGATATCTTTCATTAAATTGAGTATTTAAATATTTTGAAAAATGTTTGGTTTTATAGGTTAAAAATTTTAAAAATTGTTTGGAGAATTCATAAGCCTTTTTTCTCTACAGAATTTTGATTCACATAAATACGTCTCAGCAAATTTTCAAAGAATCTTTGCATATTAGGTGTGTCAAACTCCATCATAAATGGATCAGGACAAACATTTCTGTAAATAACATATTTGCTTATTTTGCACCATTTGTTTCCAGGGCTCCCCCGAGTGTGCCAAAGTCGCTCCTGTCTGCTTGCATCATTCTCAGATATTTGTATGACATGGCTCTAGACACTTTCGACAAGTAAGTCTAAAGTACAACCTAGATAGTGTGTTTTTAGCTCTTCAGATTGGAAAGTATGATAGGCTAAAGAGTTGGTTTTCTTTATTGAGTTTGCATGCCTCTATTCGATACTGCTACTGCTTCTCACCTTGTTGTGCATGTTTGCTCGCGCTCCCAGGTAAGGATAACAGACCTGGCATTAAAAGTTCAACCTCAAAGTGTCAGCATGAAATAGTTAAATAGTAGATACATCTCAAAAGAACATGCTCCGTGCTCTAAATTTTTATTTGAAACAAATTTAATGGAGATGATACTTTTGAAAGTTTACTTTTTGTTTTTAAAAAAAAAAATAATGACACATGCCCCATTGCTCTTTCACTTTCTCACTCAAACAAGACCTAGCCAAATGAAGTCTTTCGATTCGCCGATTCTGAAGAAGCACACATCTGTGATAGAGGACGGGGGCCAGCTGTCGTCCTCCCCACCAAACAGCGCGGTGTCCTCGCTCGGCATGCGCCCGAAGAGCGGCAGCACGGGCAGTCTGGGCCTGGCCCAGGGCCTCGCCGTCGGTGCCGACACGCTCATCATCCACTCCGGGGCCGTCCTCTCCATCTTCCACCTGCTGCCCGCCCTGGAGGACTTGTCCAGTCAGCAGGTGAGACCAAAGTTGTCAGTTTGATGACACTCTCAGATTCTAATACTTGTCTAGTCAGCAGGTGAGACCAAAGTTGTCAGTTTGATGACACTTTCAGATTCTGATACTTTACAATTCATTAGATCTTAGAGTTTCATATATAAATATTTATGTGTATATGAATGTATCTTTTTTGGGGCACATTAATTTGTTGAGGTGTGCAATATAACTATTACCAGATGCATTAAAGAAAGCAATACAAGCTTCTGCCATCAGTCCATAAATTTTGGGCTGGCAAAAACAGGACTCTTCGTGGACGTTATGAGTTGTCTCAAACCTCCCTGATTCTCAGTTTTCAATCACATATTATGCATTTTATAAAGTATGATCCTCAATCTTTCAGGCTTCTCTGGATCTCAAGGTCTACATAGCAGAACTTCTCAAGTCCCTGATGAGAAACGATCGTAACCAGCAAATCATGTGTGAAGCCAAGTAAGCAGCTCAAGTCTTTTCTACAAGTACTTTATGAAGCAGAAGTCGTGCTCAGACCCTTTCTGTATGCACAGATATTTTATTTCTCGTTTTAAGAAAAATTTTATCAGCAAAAGCGTAGCTGTACAATATTCAGTAGGTTGAAGTTTTGAACAACCCTTGTTTTGAAAAAAAAAATTCTTTGAACCTGTCCTGATTTTTTAACATCGTGAAGTCTCCTTGTTTCTAAGATAGAATATTGTTTACATTAAAACTACTGTATGTTATTTCCTAGATACCTCATATTTTCCTCCCAGTTGGGATTTCCCTTGTTCAAAACTACTTCCATTGGTGAAAAATGTATTTGTCTGATTTTGTCCCCTACCGCACTGTCTCTGTGTGGCAGCTCCTAAAATTGTCAGACATTAGCCCTGGAATCGGATCACAATATTGAACATTAAGCAACCACCTCAACTCAACTCAACCTCATATCTCCGGTGCAGTGAGTGAAAAAACCTTGTGCAATACTTGTGTGTATGATCTCTGGTGCAGTGAGTGAAAAACCCTTGTGAAATACTTGTGTGTATGATCTCTGGTGCTGTGAGTGAAAAACCCTTGTGAAATACTTGTGTGTATGATCTCTGGTGCAGTGAGTGAAAAACCCTTGTGCAATACTTGTGTGTATGATCTCTGGTGCAGTGAGTGAAAAACCCTTGTGCAATACTTGTGTGTATGATCTCTGGTGCAGTGAGTGAAAAACCCTTGTGCAATACTTGTGTGTATGATCTCTGGTGCAGTGAGTGAAAAACCCGTGTGCAATACTTGTGTGTATGATCTCTGGTGCAGTGAGTGAAAAACCCGTGTGCAATACTTGTGTGTATGATTTGTGTCCTGCAGGTTTCCCCACGAGCTGCTGAGCCACGGGTGTGCAGCTCTGGCCGACGAGTCCCACCCACTGCACACTTACCTCCAGTACATGTTTGAGAGGCTGGCCTCACAGTCCCTCACTCCGAGAGACCTCAGGTAGGGGGCGCCTAACTCTGTCGTAACAAATCAAATGTGTAGCATTGTCACAGAATGAGTGTTCTGGCAGTACAGACCTAGCCAAGGGAAAAGAACGTTTGCTGAACTGGGGACAAATTCCAACTGGGTTGGTGAAATAAATGCAGCTTTTCCAAGTAGCTAAATGTTTCTGATAATTTTGTCCTAATGTTGGTATTGAAGTATTCCCTGAGCAAGTCTGAACTGAAACAGCACTCATTTTGTGAGACTTCCCACTCAAATGTATTAAAAAATATTTATCTTGCAATGTTTGTATTCAATTGTTACACATGGAGTATATTAAAACTAATGAAGGCCCATTCATGAATATCAAATCACTCAAGATGACTCCGCTACAGGATTGCACTTAAATGAGAAATTTGTTTCTTCAGGTTTGCACAATCAGTTTATGCCATGCAAGAAAGATAGATATGTTGAAAAGGAGTTCTTTAAAATATAAAAGCAAGATTCGTAATTCTAATGCTGATGTTTTGTGAAGTTTTTTCAATCTCCACCTTTCTGTTTGATCTGTGTCATTATTGACAAAACTTAAAACCCTTGTGGTTGCCTCCCTCCAGGGACTTCCTACGGCTGGGCTCGCCTCTGAGTTGCCGAGCGGTGGAGGAAGGTTACCAGGACGACCGCTGCATCGCTGTCACGGAACCCGACGGCATGATCATGTCCCTCGGAATGGATGAAAAGTCGGCAGCCATGGAGACAGAGGAGAAACTGAATTCAGCAGGTATGGACCATTTCTCTTTTACCACTTTTGAATTTTTTTTGTATCAAATTTTTTAAGTATTAGATACATTGGACAGTTTCCTTTCATAGCTTTTCAAAATATTAAAAAAGTAATTTTGGAAATTGTTCTTTAAAGGTTAATTATTATTAGATAATACACAGAAACTTCAACCCCCCCCTCTCTCTCAACCCAGGCGGGACAGTTCCGCTGACCCGCGTCAAGTGCCTGGTGTCCATGACGACCCCTCGCGACAGCCGCATGCACGGATCCTCAGTAACGCCGGCCTTCGTGGAGTTTGACATGAGTGCTGAGGGCTTTTCGTGTCTGTACCTGCCCAGCGTGGCCCCACAGGGCCCCCCCACTCCGTCGGTTGTGAGCGGAGTCGTGGGCACCTCGGAACCGGCCGTCATCGGAGGCATCGGCACAGGTACCAGTACATGCACTGCTAGGATACCGCTAGGGTATATGTTTCATTTCAAGAACTCCTTAGAGAAATAACTGAGCCATTTCCTGAGACTGACGTGACATTTGCTTTAATGTTTGCCGTAGCAAATCTCAGCTTTTACTTCTAGTTTCCATTCCACTGCAATTAATGTTATCAGATCAAATGTCATGTGTCCCTAAATATCTAAACATACTTGTATACTACAGTATGTCAGAGGGTATGTTTATATAGTCTCCACCCAAAATCCAAACTGCTGTAGCTGAAATGGACCCAATGGGTTAGATTTGTTTGTCCAATCCACCATCAGCAAAAAGCTGTCCTGCTGACAGATCCCAAACTTTTTTTGCGACAATTTTATGTACTGCCACTCAGACTTGAAAAGATCATTTCCATGTGTGAGAATGATGTATTTTGACTATACCACTGTTCTCACGTGCATGATTGTTCATGGAAATGTGCTATATAAATGCAATATATTATTATTATTATTATTATTATTATTATTTATTAACGTGCCCCTCGCTTCGCTCTGCAGGTGAGCGTGTGTTCCCGCCCCAGTCCGGCCTGACCTACTCCACCTGGTTCTGTGTGGACAAGTTCAGCTCCTTCAGCGTCGACGCCCACCCAGTGCGTCTGCTGACCATCGTGCGAAACCTGCAGGGCCGCGACGAGAATCTCATCTGTCTGAGCGTGTCGCTGGTGTCCAAGGATCGAGCCCTGGTGGTCTCCACACTGGAGAGCTACATGCCCAACGCCAGTGAGTGCTGCGGTTATAGTTACAGCTTGTGCATGGAAAATCACATTTGTATTTACAACTTGCAATCAGCAAGCAGATCTTTGCAAGGTCTTGTGAAAGAGTGAAATGGTAATTATTTAAACAGGAAGGAGAGAAATGGAGAGAAAGAGGAACTGAGGAGTCTCAGTGCTAAGGTAATTCTGGTAAGCTTGTTATCAAGATCAAGGGACAAAACAAACCACAGGGAAATTGCAAATGACTAACAAGAGGTGGAAGTTCAAAATGTAATTAATCCAAAATAATGGGAATCATCACTACAGGAACGCATGCTTTCTATAACCAAAGTAGCTGACCAAGTGAGCATAAAATCAAAGACAGGTTTTTTGAAAGTGCTATTCAATAATCTAAACTGTCCTCACACTCAGCGTATAAGTTCTGTGGACTGATGAGCTGGAGGTCTGTAGTCCACGTCTCGCCTCAAGGCCTGATCTCCATGAAGAGTTGTTGTAAACCCAGGGGATGTAGAAGGATACTGGTTGGGCTGCTGTCAGTTGCAGATCTGCCATTCATTTCCATTTAATCCTATGAAATCTGAATCATTCCGTTCCCGAAAAATTCTCCCTATTCTGATTTCCCACTTTTCTAGGAGGGATTCCGATTTTTTTCCAGACTCAATTTCATTTCTGAGAAATAAATTTAGGCTGTATCTACTTTCAAAATCATCAACCGTTTATCCCCTATCCAGTCTATGTCTAGTTTTGATTGTCTCTCTCTCCCCCCTCTCTCTCTCTCTCTCTCTCTCTCTCTCTCTCTCTCTCTCTTCTCTCTCTCTCTCTCTCTCTCTCTCTTTCTCTTTCTCTCTCTCTCTTCCCCCCTCTCTCTCTCTCTCTCTCTCTCTCTCTCTCTCTCTCTCTCTCTCTCTCTCTCTCTCTCTCTCTCTCCCTCTCTCTCTCTCTCTCTCTCTGTCTCTCTCTCTCTCTCTCTCTCTCTCTCTCTCTCTCTCTCTCTCTCTCTCTCTCTCTCTCTCTCTTTCTCTCCTTCCCTCCCCCTAAGATCGGATTAGAGAGAGAGGAAGAGGGCACATTTTATTTTTCATTTTGGTGGTTCGATAAAACAGAGACTAACTTGGACTGGGTGTTAATAACAACAACCAAGACACTGACTGTAAATAAGTGAAAAACAACTTCAAAAAACTTGTTTGGGACAGAGATCTACACTGCAGTGTTTGATGTTGACCAAGAATTTATATTCTACATCTACAAAAATTACTTTAATTATATATATTAGATTGTATAGATTTAATTTTCTAGATCTAAATAACAATTTGCATCAGATTCTATCATGGCTGTCTGAGACTAAATGACTTCATGGACTATCAGACCGTTTATATCTAAATTTCTAGCTCTAGGCTAGCCAAATTAAATTCCGGTCTACTTTGATAATGGTTTAAAATGACCACACGGATCTCTAACATCTTGTACCAGTACACAGTGTCTTTGTGGGGTTACTGTTCGTCTGTATACAATATTAATCAACAAATCCAGATGGATGGTTTTCATTTCTGGATTTTTAGGTAGTAAAAACGATTTAAGGTGTAGTGTATGTTGGTGCTATGAGAACAAAATTGAATACCAGGAAAGTTAGTTTGTATAATGCATCAGGTCATCTAGTCAGATTTAGATGGGTTAACTCAAGCTCGAGTTTGAAATGAAATGAGACTGGTCAAAATTCAGTAGGTTCAGTAAAATCTGTTTGCATTAAATTTATCATCCTGCTCCTGTACATTATACAATTTAAGGATCAGGATGATGGCCATTATTGTTTGTTGGAGAGGGCTTTTTTTTCCCTCTTCATCAAGGTTCAGTAAAATCTGTTTGCATTAAATTTATCATCCTGCTCCTGTACATTATACAATTTAAGGATCAGGATGATGGCCAGTATTGTTTGTTGGAGAGGGCTTTTTTTTTCCTCTTCATCACATGATTCAGATTTTTTAGTACCGGCTGAGACAATAGTCATGGTATCCCTGCTATGTGTGTCTGGCAGCTTGTAAAATTGTCAGGTGAATGTCATCGGCTGAGACATAAGTCATGGTATCCCTGCTATGTGTGTCTGGCAGCTTGTAAAATTGTCAAATTTTAGTCTTGGCACCTGTCCCAGACATAGCCTAGTTGCTGTTGGTTGATACTAAAAAACCAACCAAACAACCAACCACCATACAATCAACCAACCAACCAATATACAACCTACCAACTGACAAACAATGAACCAAAGTGACATGAACTGAAGTAAAGTGAAACCTCCGCAGGCAACGGGTGCGAGCTGGAGCAGGAGCCGACGCTCAGCGACAACACGGTGCGGCTGTGGTGCCCGGACCTCACGCAGGAAGGACAGTGGCACCACCTGGTGGTCGTCCTGCACCGCGCCGGCATCATGAAGAACAGCAACATCAGCCTGTTTGTGGACGGGGAGCTCATCAGCTCGCCCAAGGTGAAGCATAGTCCAAAACATGGCAGTGCATCTGTCAGACATTGCGATTTGTTCTGTTTTCTTCTTTTTTAAATTTCAGCAACTAATTATTAAAATATATTTATTTTAAGACAGCTTGTTTTAAAATGGTTTTAACAAATAACACAATGCTCCCCCCGACCTCCTTTTAAATACAGTACACAAATAAGAAGAAAGTAATACCCTTGCAATGCATTAGTTTTCTTTGGGATATTATTTTTATCTAAAAAAAAAAAATTACGAGTAAGATACCTCAGTTAGACATTTATCTATATTGTTGATAATTTTAGGATATTTGTATAAAATGACACTTTCTCCCATAAAAAACAGCAACTTTTTATCATTTTTCTTCTGAAGTGGATTGTAAGGAGTATTCCTACAAAATGAAACTTCATTTAAACACCTGCAATGATGATTTCAGGACCATATTTACATCTAAAGCAAACTTGTTTAACGCGACTTCCTTCTCCCAGCTTCACTACATCTCGCCAAACCTCGGCGGGGGAGGGACTGCCAGCCCGACAGCGTTCACGTCGGTGTTTGCCTACATCGGCACCCCGCCCCAGCTGCGGAGACAGTCGCGTCTGCTGTGGCGACAAGGCCCCTGCCTCATGCTGGAAGACATCGTCTCGCCCAGCATCGTGAAAAACTTGTATGAGCTCGGCGCCATGTATGTGGGCAGCCTGCAAGCGCCCATCTCAGGTAGAAAACTGTAGGGCTGTCACAGGGATGACTGTTACAGGTTCTCGTTAAACACTTTTTAAGCAAGCATCTGTTCATATTTTACGTCGTATGTCGTTGAATATTGATGTTTTTCTTTCTACACCAATTCATACCATTTCAGGTAAAACTGTCTAGTTTTAGAGTCTTTGGAAATTTGAGTTGTTTACTAAGCTTCTGTTAATATATTATGGCTTATGTTTAAGTTTGATTTTTTTTCTCTATCAAATGAGACAGTAAAATTATTAATAAATTCAGAGGAATTAATCTGCGATTTTCCCAAACCACTGTTTGGAGAATCCTAGTAAAAGTTTGTTTGTATCAAATGTTTGCAGCATAATTATCAACAATTTCAAATTCCCCGTGTTTGGACTTAAAGCAAGTTGCCTTACACTTTAAATCTTGTATCTTCTAGCTAATAGCAAGTCATAATGATATTGTTACTTTGTGTAGATAATTTAAATCTTCATTTTTTTTTCTCCAAAATTATAAAGCAATAAGGTCCTAACTAAGTATGATGGGTTTGTGTGCGGTTCTAGGTGAAGGCGAGGTGAACGGCCCCTACATCGCGGAGGAGCGAGTCATGTTTGGGGTCTACGCTCACGCCATGTCCCAGCTGACCATCGCCAAGATCAGGAAAATCTTCAACAAGGTGGACAGCAGGACTATCGCTAAACAGGTTCGTATAGTTTGCTTAGCAATCTAGACCACACGCAGACAAGAAAAATTTGAAATCTTGTACCTGTTTACTTCACAATTCATAACTCCTACAATTAAAAGCCTGAATTAGAAAAAAATCTTTTTAAGCTATTTCATTCAATAGACCCCAACTCTTATGTGTGGTCTGTACTTGTGTACCCAAGTGAATGCTGGACTCTTACCAAAGATCTAGAGACAAGACTGGAAGCAGCAGCAATTTGGCACATCATAAGAATTTGGAAAATGGCTCTCTGGTTTATCTTCTGAATAATTTTGGGGATGCTTTTTAACTTTTTAACTCAATAAAACTGAGCAAGGCGTTGATTCGATAAAGTTGGTCCCTGTGGTAGGTTAATTGTTGAAGAATTATAATTCACGTAGACTCTGACACACTATCTTAGAAATATTAACAAAATAATGAACACTAGAAATCCTTTGTAGAAACGTGTTACTTTAACTTTATTAATAAGCACCCTGTCTGAGGGTTAAGAATACTAATCAAGAACGTTCAGATCTAAATTAGTATTTTACAATTATCTAGATCTGTAATGTACCAAAACAACAGCAAAACATCAGTGCTCACTGTGGCAATGTGTTACAACACTCCTCTCTCTACAAAAACATCAATC
The DNA here is from genome assembly GCA_003991915.1 of Elysia chlorotica. Lineage (NCBI taxonomy): Eukaryota > Metazoa > Mollusca > Gastropoda > Plakobranchidae > Elysia > Elysia chlorotica. The sequence goes on from RQTK01000652.1 coordinate 252,759, forward strand.
AAATCTTCTATCACTGTAGCACAAAGCACAGATCTAAAAATCTTCAAGCCTATCTATCTATATCAAGAAAACCCGAGACAGGTCCGGAATCTAGCTTACATAATTATTCATTAACACTACTCGCCCCCTCTCTTCACATGGCACAACTTTAGACCTCTTCCTTGTGTGTGCTTCATATAAGGAAATTTCCTAAAGTTTGGATAAGAAATTGCTTTGATTTGTATTATTTTGAAACAGAAGGTGTGTAGATCAATACAAAAAGGTGCTAGCACAAGAGCGTATCAATCCGCCCAACTTGTGTGCGAACTGATGGGAAAAGGCTAATCAAACTTTGAGTAGTTTCTAGTAGTTTCTGTAAGCGGATTTGGTGAACACGGCCATGTAGCAGCCTACACGTATGCAGTGTCACACTGAGACTTGTTTCATTTTGTGTATGTGCATGTTGCAGCTTGCCATGCCGGCCCACGAAAACGCGACTCCCATCCGGATTCTGCACAACTCTGCGGCTCACTTGGCAGGCCCGGCGAGAAGTCTCGGAGCGGTGCTCATGGGATACCTCGGTACCTACCAAGTCTTGTCTTGTTCCTCTTGTTCCCTAGTACCATTCAATGCGTGAAGAATTTTATTTTGTAAAGCAATGCTCATAAAAATTACTTTTTGTGAATTTTTTTTTTTGCCCTTGAGGGGAACATCCTTTCAAACTAATTTGTTAAAATTGTAGTTTTTAATGATATGATTCGTCATGAAGCTAAAGGATATGTACATGTTTAACTTGGCTCTTAGAAATTTAAGTTCTATCATTTTATTTTGTTAGTTCTGTTGAGAATATTTTAATTTTTAATTTTTTGAATTTTTTTTAGACCTACAGGTTTATGATCATGCTAAATGATCCTAACAGTTGCAATATTTTTCACGATGCTGATGTTTGTCAATGCCAGGTGTGCGCACTTTCTGCCCGAGGCCTGTGGCGCGGATGCTGGAGAACGTGGGCGGAACCTCCGCTCTGCTGGGACTCATCGCCATGACAACGGATGTGGAGAGCCTGTACGCGGCTGTTAAAGCCCTGGTCTGTGTCGTCAAGAGTAACGTCTCATCCAAGTGGGACATGGACAGAATACAGGGATATCAGGTAAGCAGACTGCAGGTGTTGCTGCAGCAAAACGTTTTCCTTAAAGAAAATCTCAAGTTTAATAACATGGGACACATCCAACTTTAGCAGTGACTTTATTTGCCTTCTTTCTGCTGCAGTTTAAATGTTTGTTTTACATATCAAATCAATTCTAAGTTGGATAATATTATTGGAAAGGAGATAAAACGTATTATGAATGCAAATTCATAACTAGAACTTTCTCAAAATTGTCTTCAAATTGAGAATTTAAAAAGCAGCAATGGAAACAACATATTTTAAAATTGTTTTGTTTTATGCATTTGAGCCTCAAGTGATAACTCAACAGTCACATCGTTTACATAAAAGCAGTTAAATAGACAGTTCATTTGAAAAATAAATAGCTAAAGTTTTCAAATCTTCAAAAAGTTTTGTTCTATATTTATTGGTTCAAAGGATATGAAATTTAGAAAAAAAAGCCTATAGAGTGATTTGATGAGCGTTGCTGTGAAAACCAGCGTGACTCTGTTTCGATGATTGTAACCCATGGTTCCCCTACGTGTGTGTGTGTGTGTGTGTCTCTTGTAACCCATGGCTCCCCTACGTGTGTGTGTGTGTGTCTCTTGTAACCCATGGTTCCCCTACGTGTGTGTGTGTGTGTCTCTTGTAACCCATGGTTCCCCTACGTGTGTGTGTGTGTGTCTCTTGTAACCCACGGTTCCCCTACGTGTGTGTGTGTGTGTGTCTCCAGCTGCTGGGCATGCTGTACAAGAAGAAGCGGCACCTGCTCAACAGCCACATCCTGCACCTGACGTTCTCCCTGGTGGGAACGCTGGACAGCGGCCGAGAGACGCTCGTCATCCCCAACGTCCAGGCCTTCCAGGACCTGCTCTGTGACCTCGAGGTTCGAACCACGCAACACATAGACAGTACCACTAGTCTCTATGGAAATTTTAATATTTTTATTTCAAATCATGAAATATGGTGCTGACTCTGTCTCCCTAGCTCTATTCAACTTTCCTTTCAGCTTTTGTATGTCTTGAACAATGTCTTCTTATATGCTTTAATACACCAATAATGTTGCTTCTATAAATCATCTTTTTCAAAAGAAAATGGGTGAATATACATGCTTTTAAAAGCAATTAATAATAATTTTTAAAAGTATTGTTATTTTTAATACCCAGTAATTAAAATGGATGTTTTGCAAAAAAGAAAAAACATGATTTAATGCGGGTAAAAAACTTGGTTCTTTGTTGATACAGATATGGCATGAGCTCCCAGCGACTTACAGAGATCCTTGTACGAACATTTTTACGAGCTGCTTACAGACTCAACGTAAGTGTGACACTCGGTACATAGTCGGTTGAATTACCAGGATAGGATATTGTTTTTAGAATGATTGAAATTCTGAACCATCAATATCAAAGGATAGATCAGGAGGAAGTATGGTTTAGGCATAGGGAATTATTTTAGACAAAAATGTAAGTGTGATTGCCGTTTTAGGTTTACATTTTTCAATAAAAAGAACTTAACTCAGTTTAGATATATTAGACATGGACTAGATGAAAAAAGAGCAACCACCCAGAATGGAGAATAAAAACAAGATTACTGTGTTAGGATCTGACATCCCTTTACAGCCAGCATACCTTGTGTGTCAGCTTTCATTTTGATTCTAACTGAAAGCCATTACATTTGGGATTTTCTTTTTGTTTAAGAGCTTTCAGCTTAGGCCCACTGTATTAAATTTGACTATATTTTAGAAGTCCATGATTTGCCTGTGTAACTGAAGTTTACTGTAGAAGTCCATGATTTACCTGTGTAAAACTGAAGTTTACTGTAGAACTCCATGACTTACCTGTGTGACCTCCCCAGTGAGCAGAAGACAAACCACCAGGTGATGCGCGGCATGGGCCTGGCGGGGAAACTCCTGCACATCCTGCACGACCAACGCCTGCCTCTGACCACCGTCCAGTCGATCGCCAACGTGCTGGCGGAGCTGCTGGGGGGCTTGCCGGACCACCCGAGTCTACTCAGGTGATGTGTCGTCCACACGCAGTTCTCTCATAGTTAGTGGCCCTAGTGGCAGCGGTTCTCTCATAGTTAGTGGCCCTAGTGGCAGCGGTTTTGAAGTAGATAAGGATGTAGGGATGATGGCAATAGATATAATGGCACAATGATGTCAGAAATCTTGGGATAAAAATGCTGATGTTGATGATGAGGATAATGTTAGGGAATAATGAAAATACGATGATTGTTAGTTGAGATGAGGTTATGGTAAAAAAAAAAAGTTTTCACTCCAAACTTTCAAATATTCAAAATCTAATACAGTTGGTTGAAACATTCACTGAAAGTGAATGCACAGCCTTTGAACAAAATGAAAGCATGCTTTTGACATGAATTGAAATGATGACGAATGTATAATTTCCAATTTTGATTGTGCTTGCAGATTTGGTCAGTTCCTCGTATCGACTTTGCCCACTGGAAACTTGACGGAAAAAAGTCCAGAGTTCAAAAACTTGAAATATCAGAATCCAGCATCAGTGACCGGAGAAAACAATAGTGGTATACATTTTTTTCTCTTTTACTCAAAAAGTATGCAGATATTACATGAAATTTGTTGCAAGCCTCAATCAAGATTCTCAATTTCTTTATCTTTTTTGAAATTTCACACTTTTGAATTTCTTGTAGCATGTTTATCCATGTCAGATCTGTAATTGGCTTTTCCCTGCTTTGTAGGCTCCAGCTTTGAAGAGCAAGTGATCCACACGATCCACATGAGGAACATACTGCTGGATGTCGTGTTCAAGCTGGTGAAACCGCCGGCCGCAAACTTCAACCAACAGTGAGTCTGATCTTTGTTGGCCTGGCCTCTCCATTACAATATTGCCTGATGTTTACAGGATAAAACGACAGTATTTTACTTTTCTTTTTTACAGCTTTAAAACTGGCTCATGGGTGTTATTTTATGCTAATGCCACACAAACTCAAGTTTTTTTATATAGCTAAATATTATTGTGTTAAATCTGTTTGAAAGAATGCAATTCTCTGAAATTCAGACTCATATCACAACCCCCCCCCCCTCCTCCTGAAATGTGTTTGTGCTGCAGGGTTTGTGAGGACCTGACGCGGGTGCTGGGATTTGATTGGCTGATGCTGTTCCTTCAGAGCCATGTCCACGCCAGGACCGTGGTTCTTGCGCTGCGAATTCTCCTGGTCATGTTCCGCAATCCCGACAACATGCGCCGCTTCCGAGAGGGGGGCTACGGCGGAGGCTGGATGGGCGACACCGAGAGCGTGCTGAAAAAGCAGATGTCGGGCGTGCTAGGTGCTCGGAGAATTCATTGTGTTTGAAAGAGTTATTTCATAAGATTTGAATAAATCAAATAGAGAGTTGCTTTCTCTATATCTAATATTTGCTTGTATACAATGTTCACAAAATTGCCATTTCCTTCGACTTTTTCATAGCGCTTATTGTATGTCAGGGGGGCTAATAAAGACCCCCAATTTTTTTTTCCAAATTGAAATGAAAATACTAAAATATGAATATTTTTTTACATTGTTATGTATTTGTGATATGAATTTTATGTATTCCTGAGATATCCATATTGACTCTATCTTAAACATTGGGGCCTACAGCGATCAAGTAAAGTTTAAAAACAAGACGTTTGAAATGAAACGCCTTTTGGTCTTTTTTTTGTTCCTTACATGCAATGCTTTGTGTATTGTTTTTGGTTTACCCTAACAGCCTCCTCTCTCCATGTGGCCAGGGTTTAACGTAGATGTACCCTAACAGCCTCTCTCTCCATGTGGCCAGGGTTTAACGTAGATGTACCCTAACAGCCTCTCTCTCCATGTGGCCAGGGTTTAACGTAGATGTACCCTAACAGCCTCCTCTCTTTGTGTGGCCAGGGTTTAACGTAGATGTACCCTAACAGCCTCTCTCTCCATGTGGCCAGGGTTTAACGTAGATGTACCCTAACAGCCTCTCTCTCCATGTGGCCAGGGTTTAACGTAGATGTACCCTAACAGCCTCTCTCTCCATGTGGCCAGGGTTTAACGTAGATGTACCCTAACACCCTCTCTCCATGTGGCCAGGGTTTAACGTAGATGTACCCTAACAGCCTCTCTCTCCATGTGGCCAGGGTTTAACGTAGATGTACCCTAACAGCCTCTCTCTCCATGTGGCCAGGGTTTAACGTAGATGTACCCTAACAGCCTCTCTCCATGTGGCCAGGGTTTAACGTAGATGTACCCTAACAGCCTCCCCTGTTTGTGTGGCCAGGGTTTAACGTAGATGTACCCTAACAGCCTCTCTCTCCATGTGGCCAGGGTTTAACGTAGATGTGCCCTAACAGCCTCTCTCTCCATGTGGCCAGGGTTTAACGTGGGCAGCCAGTCTCGGGGCGGCGAGCAGGAGATCAGTCACGAGGTGTGCCACGTGCCGGGCTTCCAGGCGCTGCAGTGGCTGCTGGGACGGCACACCGAGGTGCCCGACGTCTACTTCCTGCTGATGGCGCTGCTGCTGGGCCAGCAGGGGAGGCCGGTGGTCACCGCCGGACAGGTCAGAGTTTTGCTTATCACAGGTTCTTCCTAACTTCAGGTCTTTACTGATTTTACCTTAGGTCAGAGTTTTGCTTAGCGCAGGTTCTTCCTAACTTCAGGTCTTTACTGATTTTACCTTAGGTCAGAGTTTTGCTTATCACAGATTCTTATCATCTTCAGGTCTTTACTGATTTTACCTTAGGTCAGAGTTTTGCTTATCGCAGGTTCTTCCTAACTTCAGGTCTTTACTGATTTTACCTTAGGTCAGAGTTTTGCTTATCACAGATTCTTATCATCTTCAGGTCTTTACTGATTTTGCCTTAGGTCAGAGTTTTGCTTATCACAGATTCTTCTCATCTTCAGGTCTTTACTGATTTTACCTTAGGTCAGAGTTTTGCTTATCGCAGATTCTTATCATCTTCAGGTCTTTACTGATTTTGCCTTAGGTCAGAGTTTTGCTTATCACAGATGATGGCGCTGCTGCTGGGCCAGCAGGGGAGGCCGGTGGTCACCGCCGGACAGGTCAGAGTTTTGCTTATCGCAGATTTTTCTTATCGTCAGGTCTTTACTGATTTTACCTTTGCAGGACGTGTTATGTGCTAAGCACATCTTCATTAAGTTGAGTAATATAACAGTATAACTTTAATCCTTTTGTAGGTTGATTATTTTATTTCGACTACGTAAACTTATGTTGGTACAAGAACATATTCATTGATTATCATACATTTGTTTTCTTCCTGTCTCCCTGTCTCCCTGTGTGTGTGTGTGTGTGTCCAGTATCTGAGCGTGGACTGTAGGCTGATTATTTTATATCTACTACGTAAACTTATGTTGGTACAAAAAACATATTCATGAATTATGATACATTTGTTTTCTCCCTGTGTGTGTGTGTGCGTGTGTGTCCAGTATCTGAGCGTGGACTCTGTGTGGTCAGTGATCTTCGGGTGCGGGGTGGCCAAGCCCATGCACCTGCTGACGCGGGACAGCCTGGACATGTGCCCGGACGCCGCCCTCGTCCTGCTTGCCATGATCAGACACCTGACCAGCGAGGTGAGAGGCGCGCCCATATCCCATAGCGCTGTGGCTTGTCATTCTCAGTCATTTCTCTACCAAGGTTTTATAAAACACCTGCCAACTCGTAACCAACCAACCGATTGGTACATACCGAATTTCGTCGTCAATCCTGATTTCAGCGACGGGATTACAATGCTTGATTGCTGGAACTTGTCCAATCACATCATACACTCTCTCTCTCTCCTCTCTCTCTCCTTCTCTCTCTCTCTCTCTCTCTCTCTCCCTCCTTCCCTCCCTCACTTGAATCTGAAATGGCCCAGACGGGAATGATCAATATACTTTCTTTTATTTTATTTGCTTTACAATACACAGTTATTAATTTGTTTAAATGGATCCAACAAATTTAATAATTTTATTTAAACGTAAACAGTAGTAAATTGTCTGTAAAGGAAAATTGTATAAAAAAACCCCACCATTTGTAGTGCATAATAGCAAAATATAACAGAAATGTGTATAGCAATCTAGAGGCAGAAGCGCGATACACTCCCTATACACATGTACTGTGATTAATACCGACCAAACAAGTAAGGTAAAAATTTGGATGTACCTATTTGTCCTGAAAAATAACTTTTTTTGTGTGCTAACGGAGTACCTAAATGCGGGTTTTTCACGAGGGCAGCTCTGAACCCAGCTACTACCTGGGCTCTCTTGTGTTATCTGCTTTAATTCTGAAAACCGTTCTGACCACAGAAATTAACCAGCCTTGTGCTGCTAGCCATGGTCTGCAACATGACAGGGAGTGAGGCACCTGCAGAATGCAGTGAAATAAAACTAATAAATATCCATGTCGGTGTAGAAGGCAGATTGAAGCTTTGTGAGTCTCAGGTGACAAAATGTTTAAAACCAATCGGTTGATTTCCTTTTTTTTTCCATTTAACTTGTTATTAATGCATGTGTGTGTTTGTGTATGTGTCTTTCTGCCAGTTTGACGTGACTCTGAGCGAAGATTCCGACCTCTTATACCATTTAACTTGTTGTTAATGTATGTGTGTGTTTGTCTGTGTATCTTCCTGCCAGTTTGACGTGACTCTGAGCGAAGATTCTGACCTCTTATTCCATTTAACTTGTTATTAATGTATGTGTGTGTGTGTGTCTGTGTGTCTTGCTGCCAGTTTGACGTGACTCTGAGCGAAGATGCCGACCAGAACCAGTACCCCGTGACCGTGGTGCAGTTCCTGATGTTCCTCTACCACAACATGTCCGACTTCCAGGCGGTGGCCACCAGCCCAGACTTCCTGGCGGGCCTCGTCGCCACGCTCTTCCCCTTCCCGTGCTCCGAGTCGAGCAGCAATGTGACAACGCCCAGTGAGGAGTACAAGGTACGATTGGTTTTTAGGGCGGGCTGGGTCTCGGGGTGAGGGAAGTGTTGGACAGAGGACAAGAACAATTTGTTCTTGGTTTAAACTATTCGAAAACTACACAAAATTGAACATGCCATTTTTCCAACTCAGTGATAATATGTGTGGCAATCTCAACAAACGCGGAGAGTTTTGTGGCTAAGTCCTAATCCTTAACTCAAATCTTTCAAACTGTGAACAACACATTCATGTCAATTCAGCCTACTGAGAGAGTCCTATTATCATTGTAAGGTCTTGCTAAGCTTTACATTGTAGGTGACATTTTCTTTTCTGTTCTGCTAACAATTAGGAGTAGTGCAGCACAAATGGAAACAGATTTGAATTGCTAAAAATGATAAGTGTTTTTGATCTTACTTGTTGTGTTATTTCTGCAGCCTTTTCCAGAGAGTGAGGCTGTGCTAGTGTATAAAACTCCCGAGAGAGAAACTATGGGTAAGTGTTTATTTTTCAACTCAAGATAATTTCATAGTTTGCAATATTTTTAAACATCATCAAATATTTTAACCTTTGTTAAGCTCCAAATGTTTTTAAACATTGATAACATTTACAAGATTTGAAAAAAAAAAAATGATAAGGTTTAAGTTTACTGATGGAAAAACAATGTCTAACTTGGAATGTGAATAATTTTGATGCTGTGGCTGTGAAGAATGAACTTTTCTTTGTGTCCATTGCCAGGCTTTCTAGCGGGTCACCCTGCTCGGAGGTTCATCATCGACTTCATCCGCACGATCATCATCGACTCGCTGTCCCAGGGCTCCAGTAACAAAGGCACAACCGTCATGGATCTCGTTCTAGATGTGAGCACGAGAAAAACTCTCGCACGACAAGCACAATATTATCCGTTTTACTATCATGGAAAAGCTGCCAAGTTTATCACAATATTGCTACAAATGAATAATGGCAGCCTTTTATTTTAATATGATATAGAAATCCTATCTGCATTTTCCTCCATACAAAGTGAATTAAGAAAAGCAACAAAATAAAATAAAATAACATGTTTAAGATTTAAGAAGAAACATGTGCATCTTTGACAAAACATACAAGCATAAAATGAAAAATGCGTTTGGAAAGAAATATGTGCATCTGAAAAGAAACATGCGCATCTGACAGAACCGTGCGCCTGAAACCTGTTTTTTCTTTGCGCACCAGAACACGCCGGACCACGTGGGCCGCGGCCAGCAGCGCCAGTTCCAGACGGAGATGCTGACGATCGTGATGGAGCACCTGCTGGCGGCAGACGTGCTGCTCGGGGAGCAGGCGGCGCTCCCCCTGATGGGCTCCCAGCACAGCTACAGCCACCTGGCCGCCAGCGTCTTCTACCTGGCCAGCAGGCTCGTCGACAAGCTGTGGCACGGTGCGCGCAAACACTTCCCCCAGCCTTGTCACTCAAATACTTCCCCCAGCCTTGTCACTCAAATACTCCCCCCAGCCTTGTCACACAAAAAATCCTCCCAGCGTGGTCACTCAAAAACTTCCCCCAGCGTGGTCACTCAAATATTTCCCCCAGCGTGGTCACTCAAACACTTCCCCCAGCCTTGTCACACAAACACTTCCCCCAGCGTGGTCACTCAAACACTTCCCCCAGCCTTGTCACACAAACACTTCCCCCAGCCTTGTCACTCAAACACTTCCCCCAGCCTTGTCACACAAACACTTCCCCCAGCCTTGTCACACAAATACTTCCCCCAGCCTTGTCACACAAATACTTCCCCCAGCCTTGTCACACAAATACTTCACCCAGCGTGGTCACACAAATACTTCCCCCAGCCTTGTCACACAAATACTTCCCCCAGCCTTGTCACTCAAAAACTTCACCCAGCCTTGTCACACAAATACTTCCCCCAGCCTTGTCACTCAAAAACTTCCCCCAGCGTGGTCACACAAACACTTCCCCCAGCCTTGTCACTCAAACACTTCCCCCAGCGTGGTCACTCAAACACTTCCCCCAGCGTGGTCACACAAACACTTCCCCCAGCGTGGTCACACAAACACTTCACCCAGCGTGGTCACACAAATACTTTCCCCAGCGTGGTCACACAAACACTTCACCCAGCGTGGTCACACAAACACTCCCCCCAGTGTTGTCACTCAAACACTCCCCCCAGCGTGGTCACACAAACACTTTCCCCAGCGTAGTCACACAAACACTTCACCCAGTGTTGTCACTCAAACACTCCCCCCAGCGTGGTCACACAAACACTTCACCCAGCCTTGTCACACAAACACTCCCCCCAGCGTGGTCACACAATGTTTATAGAAAGTTTTATAACATTTAGGATTGATGTTAGTTAGAGATTGATCAGCCTTTGAGAAGTTCACTGTAAGATTAGAGCACACACACATAGCTTACTAGTTATTAAGTACTCCATGAGCACACATCAAAACTTGGGGAGCAAGCTGAGCTCTGTTGTAGAATGCTGGATTTCTATTGCAGAGGTTGGGGTCCAAAGATCGGGCAAAAATAGTTGTCTTTTAGCATACCAGTTTGGTCAGTGTCAGAATAATGAGATCGGCTTGGACAAAAGTTCTGATATACCCCTCTGTGTCAGATTTTAGTCTTGGAACCCCTCTGCCATACAGCCTAGTTGCTGATAGTGGAGGTTGAGAAGCAGCCAACCGTTTGTAAGTTTTCTCAAATACTTTATGCCTAGGAGTAATAATCAAAACTGGACGAGCCTTTGATAACTTTGCTGTTATAGCACATGAAACTTCAAGTCATGCAGTTCACCATTCAGGCCAATGTGTACTTTCTTTTCCAGGTGTGTTCACAAGAGAGGCCAAAGAAGTCTTCGACTTTCTCAGCAAGCTTATTGCCCAAGCCAAGAGGAAATGTAAGAACACACTGTTATTGCATGCAAGCGTTGACTCTGTGGTATGATGAAGTATTTAATATCCAGTTATTTTCCTCTTTCTAAAGTGCCTTTTCACATACAGTAACAATTTTGTGTGCTGCAACTGACTCAGTTTTTTTATTCCACATATATTGTCGTTTTACTAAACACTTTGAGCAAATTAAAAACAGCCAACAATCCAGTGTGTGTTTACCAATTAACGCAACATACAGCTTTACAACTGTCAATAATTCACTTGATTAATCAAGCAATGACTCCAGCGATCCCCTCTCTCTCCCCTCCCAGCCACGGGCCTGTCCCTGGAGCCGCTGTACAAGTGCCTGAACCGGACCATCCTGTTCCAGCTGTCTCGGCCAATCACCTCGGTGGCCAGCCAGGCCAGCGTGCTGGACGCCCTGCACGTGATCACCAACAACCGCAACCTCGTGTTCGGCCCAGGCAACCACGACACAGAGTTCCTCGGCTGCCTCTGCTTCTGTTTGCTGCAGCTCACAGACGATCCCGACACTGGGTATGCATGGGGGTTATCCCCCTCCCCCCTCCGTCTTTGTCTATAATCCTTTAGAGGGAAGTGTGGGGAGAAGAGCGTGGCAGCGTGGCATTAACGGTAGGGGTCTGGGGTTCCATTTGCATGTCCAGGGACGGTTTCTGCAATAAAAAAATCATGTAAATTTGGTCTTCAGATTTGTGTCCCTCACTTTCTGGTTTGGTGTGAGTATAATGTGACTGGACGAGACAATTGTACTGATATCCCTGCTCTACTTCATAATAATTTTTTAAAGAGTCTGAAAAGTTCATATTTTCCAGAGCTTTTAAATTGACAAGCCAGTTTTCTAAGGCCTTGAGCCATGTGGAAGAGGAGCAGTGAGTATTTTTCGAGCGGCGAACCTGAGCGAGGCGAAGGCGCGTGCGACGACCTGGCACGTGGAGCCCGACCAGGCGGTGCCCTACATGAGCCAGGCCTCGGACAGCCAGCCAGCCCCACCCCCCCGCGGGCGCGGCCATGAGACGCACCGCGTCCAACCCGGCCCTGGCCCAGGGCATGCAGCTCGTGTCGACCGCCGCGCGCAGGGTCTGGGACGAGCTCTACATCTACAAGAAACCCGTACGTACATCGGTACCTGGCACAGCGGCACGGTTTTATGGCTGTGGCATTAGTGATTTTATAATGTTGTAAAGGTGAAAATGAGATCCAATCAAACTTTCAGATTAAAAATGGGTTAACAGGTGTTTGCTTGAGTGTCAATTTTATAGCAGAAATATGGAAATAAAATAGTTTTTATTAATTATCTCAAAAGTAGCAAAAATGGTAGCCCAGTCACGATATGTTGTTTACACAAGTAGAAGAACTCATCACTAGTACAAGTGAAAGAATCAGTCATTGTGCAAAAAGGAGAAAATGTGTTGACTGTCTTGTCTGTAACAGTTATTATTCAAGTTCTGGGTTGATAATTATCATTCCAGATGTATGTCATTTAGGAATTCGGATCTGAAACATAGCAGTACCTTTCTATTTTCCCTTACTGCTAAGGCATAAGGACGGCTATACTGGGGAACGGGCTGTGTCACAGAAAAATATTGCCCCATTTTTTCTTGATTTTTAAGATTGAACAATGAAACATCTCCGAAGTAAGTAGCAGTTTTTATGTTGTTAAATGGATTGAACAATTTTCCTTGTTTTTAGAGAAATGTATGTCAGTTTATTGCCTTTAGTTTATTCAAAGGTGCTCTCTTTATGCAAAGTTTCCAAAATGTGACATCTTTCATTTTTTCTCAACCCCATCATATATGTACAAGTTGCTCAAACTGTTTAACTGTAAAACTGTATGATTTAACCAGGAAATTTTGGAGATGTGATATCCCGGAGATTGTTTCTATCTCTCTCTACAGAGTAGGTCCTTATAATAAGTGAAGAATAAAAATAATGGAAACCCATTATGAATGATAGAATTAGAAAGATATTACCTATCTAACAGAGTCCCAAACTTTCTATAAAATAATTTTTTTTTTTTTTAACCAAAAAAAAAAATACATAAAAATGCCTGAAAAGGTAAAGAACGCTTTCTTTTAAAATCAACTGGACAGTGTATGGGAAAATTATATAGATAAATGAAAATGGTACACTGTATATCCAGATCGTCAAGCACATTTTACCAATCAATCAACCCATCAACTTATCAAACCAAATTCATGCAGCCATAGCCTTGTCGCGCAAGCTTTCTTTACGTGTTCTTAAGGTTAAAATTCTCCTTTTTCAGGCGTTGGAAGTAGACAAGGCCCAAGTCAAGTTGTTGGTGTCGGTTTGCTTTTGTTATCGTTGAGGACTTGAGTTGTCACAGTGGTGAGCAGTTTTTGTCAGTGTTCCTGTCAGCAAGGTAATTTGATGTGCACATAGGTAATGTGTGAAATTTGATGTGCTGCACATAAGGAATTTGATGTGCATATAGATAATATGTAATTTAATGTGCATATAGGTAATATGTAATTTGATGTGCATATAGATAATGTGTAATTTGATGTGTATATAGGTAATACGTAATTTAATGTGCATATAGGTAATGTGTAATTTGATGTGTATATATGTAATGTGTAATTTGATGTTCACTAAAACTCTTGCTATCATTCAATCATAATATGTCAGTTTACATAGTTAACCTCACATTATGTCATATACTTTTTGAATTTTGTGTGTGCTTCATATTGAAAAACTGCTTCTTTTTTTATTGAAAAGAAAACATATACATTTTTCTTTTGTCATCCATATTGAAACCATTGCCATAGTTTGGTGCCAGGAAGTTCTTTTGTTTTCTTTTAATAAAAGTCACACACGATAAAAGATTGTTAAGGTTTATCTGTGCATTATCACGTTTAAATTTGTTGTGCTGAAGACTTCGATTTGTTTGCTAACAATATTTTATAGATTACTAGTGCAAGAGGCGGCCTCCAAGATTTGGGTGAGCTACGCTGAGAGTGAACGCAAGACAACCTTTCTGCATATAGAGAAACTGCAAAACCAAATTCAATCGGTAAATTAGTTTGTGCTAATCGATAATTTAGTACAGCTCTCTGTTTCCATCTTTCCTCTGTTTGTGCGTGTATGTGTGTGTCTCGCTCTCTCTCTCTCTCTTTTACTCTCTCATTTCTCTTTCTCTCTCTCCCCTCCACCACCTCTCTTCTACAGCTAGTCCATATTATCTTATAGATATCCAACTATAAGTAAACTCAGAATGTGTAGCAATGTTTTTATTTTTGTGTTACAGAAACTTCAGAAAGTTGGCAGTGGGGTGACGGGGGTTCTGCGTCTGGCTTCACGCAGGACGAAGCGGGACCTGCCTCTGAAGTCTTCTCCCGTGACCAACATTCACGTCAACGTAAGGAAGGAAATCAGCTCTGTACCATTATCCCTAGAAAGTGTGATGTTTAGATTTTATCCAGAATTAGGTGACCTTGATAGAATTTGGGTGAAGACACAAGGAAAGAAGACACATTGAGTCGAGCATCCTTGATTATCATAATGATCCTGTGGCTACAGCTGTAAGAATACATGCATCGCTGTTTTCATTGCAGTTCTACAGTTTAAAGACTTACCAACTCTTTACTTTGATTAATTTAGAGAAAATAAAGTTTAATGGCTTTGTACTAAGTGTTTTTCAGGCTTTAGATCAAAATAAAAGCACTTTGCTATCCTGAATGTTATGTTACTGAGCCATGAGGTGTTGGATCTGACACCACTCAGTATGCGAGCATGAGACATTCATCTGAGGGGTACTAAATGGACAGGATATATAAACTATATGTAGAAAATATATATATACACACCTCACAGAATACACAATTCTTAATGTCTGCAGATTGTGTCTGCGCTGTAAGAAATAGAGTCTTAGCTTGACAAACAAAGTCCTAAAGGTGGTGGCGACTCTGGGCCACATCTCCATGGTGAAGGACGTGGTTCAGTTCCAGCACGATCAGCACCTGCAGGTAAGGACAGGTGGGCAGCGAGGAAAGCAGCGTGCAGACAGGTAGACTCTGTCCAGGCTTTCTCTGCATATTTGGTCATTTTGGAAGATCTTTTGTACTCATCTGCACCGGCTGGAAATCTGGGCTGGAAATGGTGTATATATATATAAAAAAAGAAAACAAAAACCAATACTATATGCACCTAGTAGAGAAAAACTGCGTTTGTACGTATTTTTCCAGAAAAATGCCTATTATTTGCTATGGGAGTACCTAAAAGGAGTTTGAAATTTGCGGCTTTGGTCGTGCTCAATGCGTTTTTATACTCCGAATGCACAGCAACAGCTGCAGTACCTTGGTTTCATCATAAGATATATACTTTGTTTCTTTGCTCTGACATTCTTCCATAGCTATGTAAATCTGACTCACATATTATTAAGCTTTGCTTGAGACATAGAAAAGTTGTAGCCTTGCCTCTTCAGCTTTGAAGTGAAGATGAGAATTTTTTACTTACATGCTCAAGAAGCCTGTAGATTAAATTTAAACAGATGTGTGTCAAATAATTCATTTTTGCTTATATCTATTATTGTAAAATAGCCAGATTATTCATGACATTCAAGTCTGAATCAAGATCAAATGTTTCTTCCTGATGCAAACCTCAGGATGATTTCCTATGGCAATTTACACAGCATTTGAAATAACCAGTAAAAAAGTAGTGTGAGTCTTAAAAATATCAAGACTTGTCCTATGCTAACTCCTTTGAAGTTATGATCTTTTGTGTTTTCATGGGTGAGATCAAGACTTGTCCTATGCTAACTCCTTTGTAGTTATGATCTTTTGTGTTTTCATGGATGAGAATGTGTTTGAAACTTCCAGGCCAGCAGGTACATGGAGAAATATTTGCTGGACGACTGGGCACAGGTTGAGAGGGAACTTCTGCGAGTGCGGTCGTTGTGGGGTCCCCCTGCAGGCTCTAGGCTGGACAAAATGGTGCTCGACATGACTGAAGGTGAGAGATCAACGCACGAAACGATGGTGGAAAGTGGCTGCTCTTTAATGACTTGTCGTACTGAACAAACATTTTTCTTTCTGTGATGATTAGTTGTGAAAATGCAAAAGAATACTAATCTTCATTAGTCTAACCCTACAAGTGTCGCTAGTATTTAGTGTGTTATGTTGGGCTATATTTGGTAATTTATAAAGGGTTATGAAATGGACTAGGAGGCAGCAAAATCTTTTTCTAAACCATGAAACCTGTACATATATGAAGCGATTTTCAGTACAATGCAAGTGTTTTGTGATTTTGACCTTGACTTTTCAATGGAGTGATGCACAATATTTTCTACACAGGGCCATTCCGAATGCGAAAGAAAATGATGAAAAACGACATGTTCTATATCCACTATCCATACAGACCAAACTTGGAAGAAAGTGTAAGATATTTTTATCATTTTGAATGAATTATGTAAAACCATTGGGTTTTATTTTTAAGTCAAACGAAAATTGATGTATTAATAAACCTCAAGAACAACACAGTTACCATTTAGAGTTTTTTTTTAAGTAGCCTATTATCTCCACATATCATAATTCACTTTGAAACAAGTTAATCAAATTTGGGATATATTACATTAAAACTAGCAAACAAGTTGTTGTCAAGAAATGTCTACAAAATTCACTCATTCCTAAATAATTCCTTGTTTCATCAAAATTAAGATGTTGTTGGGGATAACTGAAAGTTGTAGGTGTGAGAGTGACTAGTTTGCAGGTATGCCTGTAATGCGTAAGTTTACACCATACCATGCGTAAGTTTACACCATACCATGCGTAAGTTTACACCATACCATGCGTAAGTTTACACCATACCATGCGTAAGTTTACACCATACCATGCGTAAGTTTACACCATACCATGCGTAAGTTTACACCATACCATGCGTAAGTTTACACCATACCATGCGTAAGTTTACACCATACCATGCGTAAGTTTACACCATACCATGCGTAAGTTTACACCATACCATGCGTAAGTTTACACCATACCATGCGTAAGTTTACTCCATACCATGCGTAAGTTCACACCACACCATGCGTAAGTTCACACCATACCATGCGTAAGTTTACTCCATACCATGCGTAAGTTCACACCATCAGTCTGGACAGCAAGGACTACTACGAGCACTTCTGGCCGCAGGGCATCCTCTGCAAGGAGGCCACGCCCATCCAGGGCACCATGGACACCGACCTCATCAACAGCGTGGACTCGGAGCCCAGCAACAACCTGCCAGATGGTACACGCTTGTTTGTTGTTAAACATATCTGTATTATATAATTACTGGGTTTTATCTACTCTGTGAACTGATAACAGTTTTATTATCTTTAAATTTGGTTAACAAATAAAATTTCTTCACAAAACTTGGTTAAATAATAAACATTTCTCTTTTTGAATTGTTTAACTGATAATATATAAAAACATGTACTCAAAGAAAGATAAGCAGAATCATTGAAACCATCATTATTTGATTATGTATGTTTGTCAACCAGGCAAAGTGTGGTTGTATCCTTATTCATTGAATCCCACAGGGCATGCTAGAGCCTTGAACTGAAGCCTTGAGTTAAAGCCTTGAGTTAAAGCTTTGAGTTAAAGCCTTGAGTTAAAGCCTTGAGTTAAAGCCTTGAGCTAAAGCCTTGAGTTAAAGCCTTGAGTTAAAGCCTTGAGCTAAAGCCTTGAGTTAAAGCCTTGAGTTAAAGCCTTGAGCTAAAGCTTTGAGTTAAAGCCTTGCTTTAACTCAAGGCTTTAACTCAAGGCTTTAACTCAAGGCTTAACTCAAAGGCTTTACCTCAAGGCTCTAGCTCAAAGATTTAACCCAAGGCTCTAGCTCAAGGCTCTAACTCAAAGCTTTAACTCAAAGGCTTTAACTCAAGGCTCTAGCTCAAGGCTTACCCAAGGCTCTAGCTCAAGGTTTTATCTCAAGGCTTTAACTCAAAGCTCTAACGCAAGGCTTTAGCTCAAGGCTTTAATTCAAGGGCTTTAGGTCAAGGTTTTATCTCAAGGCTCTAACACAAGGCTCTAGCTCAAGGCTCTAGCTCAAGGCTTTAGCTCAAGGTTCTAGCTAAAGGCTTTAGCTCAAGGCTTTAACTCAAGGCTCTAGCTAAAAGCTTTAACTCAAGGCTTTAAATCAAGGCTTCAGTTCAAGGCTCTAGCATGCCCTGTGGGATTCAATGAATAAGGATACAACCACACTTGGCCTGGTTGACAAACATACATAATCAAATAATGATGGTTTCAATGATTCTGCTTATCTTTCTTTGAGTACATGTTTTTATATATTATCAGTTAAACAATTCAAAAAGAGAAATGTTTATTATTTAACCAAGTTTTGTGAAGAAAT
>RQTK01000652.1:271041-290883 GCA_003991915.1 Elysia chlorotica
TGCGTTAGGGTTAGGGTTATTATTGTGAAACTGTTCATGGCACTGTGTGAGGGTTAGGGTTATTATTGTGAAACTGTTCATGGCGCTGTGTGAGGGTTAGGGTTATTGTTGTGAAACTGTTCATGGCACTGTGTGAGGGTTAGGGTTATTGTTGTGAAATTGTTCATGGCGCTGTGTTAGGCTTTATTACTCTGTACTTTCTATGGTAAGCAAGCAGGGACAACCAATTGTCAGTTGAATTCTTAGGGCATAACCTGAATGCATAACATTCTTTCATAAAGCACTTTGATTTTTTAAAATATATCTTGATGATATAGTTTTTTCCTGGGTGCCAAGGTGAAACAAAATTAAGAATTGTGAGTAGTAAAATAACAAAAGGTATATTTTGTCCCCTGTAGATTAGCCACCTGTTTCGGTGCGCTCGCATCCAAGGCTTGGACACTGCGGAGGGTCTCCTGCTGTTTGGGAAGGAGCAATTTTTCATCATCGATGGTTTTACTCTGCTCAGAACCAAGGAGATCAAAGACATCGACTCTTTAGCTCCAGAGTAAGTGACTCTCAAGTTAGTAAAACAGAAAATCAGTAGATACTCTATCTAAAAAACATGTATCCTAAACTCTGTTTATGTTTTACAGCTTTATTGATCTTATTTTTGTAGTTTATTAATATTATCCACCAATAAATACAAACATCCTGACTTTGTTTACTACATATCTTTGATAGTTAATGATAATTGACAAGAATTTATTTCTGTATATGCACAGAAACAATGATATTTTTTTTTCGCTTCATCTGTTACAGGATCCACGACCCAATCATTCCAAAAACATCAATGGGTTCGTCTGGAAGTATGAAAAGGATGTAAGTTCACTTAACTTTCACATTTCTGTTTTTTACTTTCAATGAGAAAGAGGTATAAGAAATATAGAGAAATGAAAGAAAAAGAAATGTTAAGTATTTTAAGGATAACAAGAAAGAATTTGACATCTAACATACTGTTTTGCCTGATATATGAAAGAAAATGTTTAATCCTTGAAATATTTTTAATGAATTGACTTGGTCACTTTTCGCACCCTCAGAACTCCTTCAAATTTGCTTTGTGAGCAATCTTCATTAGTTTCAGTGTTAGTTATCTGATGCATCTTTGTTAGTTGTCACTGACATGTTTGTTGTGAGGCTTGAGTTGTTCATCCAACAGGTACAGTCGCTTTGCCTATGATGACATCCGCGAGGTGCACCAGCGCAGGTACCTGCTCCAGCCAATCGCCATCGAGGTTTTCTCAGGAGACGGACGCAACCACCTGCTGGCCTTCCCACGTAAAATCAGGAACAAGGTTCTCGCCAAGTACGTCCATTCATAGCAAAGAGCGGAGTGGTCATAAGTTTGGATTTTAGTGAGGAATGATTTTTCCACTGTAAGGCTCTCTACAAAATCTGTGGATGATATAATTGTTTATACGCTTCATAAAGATGGTCTGGTTTTTTCTAAGCAAGCTTTCCATATGGAAATGCCTGTCTCGCAGTCTCAATTTATTCAACAATGATTACTGCTTGTAACATTTAACGCATGTATTTGTCATGAACTAGTGTATATTTTAGTATTTTAAATCGTATTAATCTGTAGCTCAGGTTAATTGGGAGAATCTCTCGACAAATTTTTAAATAATATATTTTTTTAAATAAAATTTTTTCTAAGAGTTTGATTTTTGAGTCTGAATTTCTTCAGATTTTTGTCAGTGGCTACAGAAATGACGGACAGTGCTCACAACTCTGTGTCCGGACAGAAGCAGAACGCTAAGGTTGAAGCAGGGTGAGACCAGGACTTGTAGTTATTGTATTAATCTATCAATATAACATTGTACTCAAACTGCACACAGATGCATTAAATAAGTCAAAATATTGATGTTCATTGATTGCTGCAAAACAATGTTTTCAGACTGTCTGTTTTTGGATATTTTTGAATATATACGAGGCTCTGATTAAAAAATTTGTTTGGATTATTATAGAAGGGTTGATTCGCTTAAATAAGGTAATGTTAAAAGCAAGTCATCAATTCCAGTGAAGTATGTTGCTTGAAGTAACCAACATCTTTAGAATGGTACTTAATAACATTCATTACCTTAACAAGGATCGCAGATACCTCTATGAGATCTTCAGGCCTCGATGTTGCTTTTATTGTTCCATGTTGGTTTTCTTTGTTTGTTTACAACTCTTTCTACCAATTTTTTTCTGTCACATTTTGCGTCTTGAATTTTTCAAATCCTGAGTTTGACATAAAATGATGACTAAATAGATGGCTTTATAATATAAAGATAAACGCTCACTATTTTTTTATATCACTTTTTAAATAAAAAATTGTACGATAATACTTAAGTTTTTTAAATTTTTTTTTTTTTAAACAGTGGTGGAATCATCAGCAACTTGATAGGGGAAAAATCTGTCACACAGAGATGGGAGGTAAGCTTTGTTAGCTGGATAGTTTTAAGAAATTAAAGAAGGATAATTTTGAAGTAATAGCAGCAATTCCACAATAATGTGTGTGGATGAAAGGCTGGATAGCTATTGTTCAACAGCTACCTCTCTAAGAATCTGTTTATGCTACCAATTTCTGAAATTTTAAATAAATTCTGTTTGTATTTTCAGTATGATGATGGTGATACTGAGAAATAAAAGACAAGCTTATTACATTTAAAGAGAGTGCTGATTAAGTTAGTTTTTGGACCATTTTTAGTAATTAAGGCATCATTTATTTAAACATTTTCATTATTCTTTCATTATCATTAAAAAAAAAACACCAACCCAAACAATTTAATTATTCTTTCATTATCGTAAAAAACAACACTAACCCAAACAATTTATACCAAAGATATGCATTTAAATTTTATATAAAATAAAAGGATTTATCTTTATATTCAAACTTGGTCAATCTTGAGAACCCATTTAAGAATTTATATCTTTCTATAAACAGAGAACTATACTACCAGTAAGAAGATGTAGATTAAGTGTAAGCAAACGGATGCTCTGTTCGTCTCACAGAAAGGGGAGATCAGCAACTTCCAGTACCTGATGCACCTGAACACGCTGGCCGGCCGCTCGTACAACGACCTCATGCAGTACCCGGTGTTCCCCTGGATCATCGCAAACTATGACTCGGAGGTGCGTGCAGCTCACTTGTTCCTTGTGATAACAGTATCTTTATCTTAACCACTTGCGTGATGTGGGGTTGAGTTTGACCCTTATTTCAGAGGCAATAATACAAATGTGTATGTCCATTGCCGCAAGTATGGAATGTCTGTCCACTTCCAATCACTGGTCCAAATCAAATTTGACTCTGCCACTTTCAGAACATTGGAGTTTGGCTAAAAAGACATATCAAATTCATAGACAGCTACCGCTAGTGGTTAACATTTAGGTAGAGAAAAAAAAAAAAAAAATATATATGCAATGCAAAAGGGTTGACTCTCTGACATTAGGCTGATTAATGGGTTCAAGAACATATAATATTAATTTTGAAATATACTTAAAAATCGAATAAGTAGGTTCAAAAACACCTTTGTAACAGATTGAGACCTAAACTAAAGCACCTAGAAAATTTCAAGTGCATTGTAGTAGCAGCCAGGGGGATATTGCTCATACAAAATTCAAACCATTTAAAAAAGTATATTGAAAGAAAAGATATAGAAAAAAATCTCATGCCATTACATTCTTTGTCTTTTCGCGCACAATTGTTATGTTTTTACTATTCAGAGAGATAAAGGAGTCACCGTTGCTACTAGTATAATGCATTAACTGTCTTAGGAAATCATGGGCACAACATAGCCGTTACCGTGCTGACGTGCCGTTAAACAAACTCACTCACTCACTCACTGTCACTTATAAAAACCCATAAAGTAAGTGTAAAGTAGCCTGTCCCAAGCTCTGTATGAATGCGTCTCGTCATGTGATTACTGTGTCCCAGGACCTGGATCTGACGAAGACGGCCAACTTCCGAGACTTGTCGCGGCCCATGGGAGGGGTCTGCGGACTGTCCGACGTCGTCAAGGTCTTCTCTATGTTGCTCACCCTGCTGGGCGTTCCAGCCGACCCCACGTACCCTCCCCTTAGTGCGTCTTAAACAACATGCTGGTGTCGCCGTCTCCAATATCAAACTTGATCTCATTTTATATTTTCATCTATTGCAAATCTGAAAGGGTCTCTCTGTGTTTTAGTTCCCTTGACGGAGACAATTACTTCTATTATTTTACAACTTACTTCCAGTATTCTCTTCCAGAGTATCAAGTGTGCTTTACTGACACAAAGTTTCATGTTACCTTATCTTCTCTTCGAGATGAAGACTAGCCCTTCTCTCTTTTTCTCTTCTTCCTCTGCACTCAGGCTCTGCGGTGTGACTATGGGATAGCTTCGATAAAAAAAATCACAAAAATTTTATTTGTGGCTTTCATCTGATGCTAGGATTTAACTTGCTTTCAGTAAATTTTTAGGGTTAAAATTAATTGGGCTGTGCCCAACACCTGACATATATATCTCTCTCTCTGTGCGGTCTCTCCTTTCACTCACTCTTTTTCTAAACTTCAGTGTTGAGCGTCTTTCGTCACTAGAGTTGCAATCTTATGTTACCAGTGCTTAACATTGTCAATGCGACATCTTTTTGAAGGAGGCTAGAATTTTCCTGAGCCATTATAGATTAGACTTTATTATTTCATTGTTATGTCATAATAACATTTTTACTCTGGGCTGTCAATAGAATTATTTAGTTAATCAGTTTTATAAAATATGTTTTATTCCTCTCAACTAGTCGAACTTTTTAGGCCATCAGTTTTGAAATGTAACATTTTGGGACATCAGTCGAATGTGATTGTTTTCTCTGTAACTGCAGGAGAAACGCCGCCATATCACTACGGCACTCACTACTCGTCAGCCATGATTGTCGCCTCGTACCTGGTGAGGATGGAACCCTTCACTCAACACTTCCTCAAGCTGCAGGTAAGGATTCCCCCTGTAGCATCACACCGATCTTAAAAAGTTCTCTCTAACAGTGTTAGCGACTATACAACCTTTATCTTATTGTCTATTTAAAACATTCAAATACATGCGCTTGGAAGTAGCTGGTTTTGTCTTATATAAAATTAATACTTTGCTAATTTGTTAGACAATGATTGAAAGAAAACAAAAATTTAAGTTGCTAGAAAACTTAGTCGGTAAGCTCGTCAACTTCTAATTTTGGAATTGCGGGTTTGAATCCTTATCAGACTTTGTTTGTACAGTGCATACCTGATAATTCAACATTACAGGAAAAGAACTTTCACGCTGAATAAAGGGAAAGTCAAATTAGATAATATAGTAGTTTAAGAAAATGCCAAAGCTGGAATGTATAGGAATTTACGCAGGGGTGGTCTTCATGGATAATGCTGCATTCGTTTGTTTAGCCTGTACAAAGTTTATTAATTTTTATCTTGTCTAATACAGACACAATTGAGGGTAAAAAAGATAGTACTAATGTCATATTGGGATGGAAATTTGTCGATTTAAAGGAAATGAAGCAGTAAATCCTCGATTTAGGCAATAATACGCAAGAAGCAATTAATAGAGATTTCCAAACTTTTTAAGGATGTCCAATTAAGGGAATTATGGAATTATCAGATGTGGAATGAAGTGGAATGCACTGTACTTTGTTAGTCTATGTGACTACAATGTGACCAGCTAGGATACTGTACGCTACTTTACTTATTTAGTCTATGTGAGTACAATGTACACTCTGCTCTGTCTATGCATAGCAGCAAGTACAACTGTCAGACACAAGTGTTGAAATAACCTGATGACATTCATTTTTTTTCTCTTCTACAGGGTGGCCACTTTGATCTTGCCGACCGCATGTTCCACAGCGTTAAAGAGAACTGGCTGTCTGCCTCCAAGAACAACATGGCCGACGTTAAGGAACTCATCCCAGAGTTTTACTACCTTCCAGACTTCCTACTCAACAAGAACAACTTTGATCTCGGTAGGTGATACAGTAGATTTATACAGCTTTCTAATGTAGACAGGACACCATAGGGCTCATTTAGAGATCTTTTATAAAACCACTGAATCTGTCAGCTACACTGCCAGTAATGGTGAGTAATTTAGAGCCAGCCTACTGCGGAGTTTGGTTTGAAGATGTGCTGGGAAGATGGCAGGTGTCAGATGTAAACTTTTAATTGTTGGGAAGGGAAGAAAAATGTATCCTTTTTATTTCAATATGCATAATAAGAACTACTTTTTGGAAAGCTATGTATTGTCAACCCTAAAAGATTTTATGAGCCATGGTTGTATAAAAGATTTATCTGTTATTCACAAAAATAAAATACAAAACAAATGAATAAAATAAAATCCTAACAAAAACAAAAACCAATGTTAACAAGCAAGACTTAGACACTGTCTTGGTGTATGTATCTATTGATGACATCTTTTCCCTCAGGTTCAAAACAGAATGGTATGAACAAAAATCCTAACAAAAAGAATATGAAACGTTAACACATAAGACCATGACACTTGGTGTATGTATCTATTGATGACATCTTTTCCCTCAGGTTCAAAACAGAATGGTGTGTCGCTCGGAGACGTCATTCTCCCCCTGTGGGCCAAAGGAGATCCGCGAGAATTCATCAGGATGCACAGACAGGTCGGCAGTTAACATAATTGAAACAATCCTACTGTAACAATAGCTTGAATAATTTCAATAAATTGATAATTAAAGGAGCGAAAAGAATTCTCTTTCAAAAGACACAGATGAAATTGGACCAATTTGCAGGAGATACGCCTGTGTCAAGATTGACTTTGCTCCTTCTAGTGGACAACTATTTGTTGTCTGCTTTTTTTCAATCATTTTGTCTTCCATGAAATTGTCTCAGTTTTGTACTCTGTCTAGCTTTGTGATCATTTGCTTGCAGGGTTAGGATTTCATGTGCTTACTGCCCTTGAAATTGGCTGTTAATTCCTCCTTTTTGCCTTTGTTCTCTTGTAGTATATTGTTATCCATTTTATGAGGCCTCACTTGAAATAAATTTCTACAAAACTCATGGTTGACTATCTAGAAAGCTGTCAATTTCTCCTTTTTTCCTTTTTTTCTCTTGTAGTATATTGTTATCCATTTTATGAGGCCTCACTTGAAATAAATTTCTACAAAACTCATGGTTGACTATCTAGACAAGCATCATCTGTAATGCTCCTAAATTTTAGTCAAATTTGTTCTGCTGTGATCAACAATGTTGGGCTGTTGTTCTAAATAAATAATATTGTAAACTTTTGTTATTTTTAATGTCTGCAATGATTCTTGATGATATCAGCTTTTTGTGGGCCTATTACTTTTGTTTTATGTATGTATGTATTTATTTTTAAAATATTTGCGTTCATGCGTTAAAGAACAGAATGCTTCTTATCCAGAGCATGAAATGTACTTTTCTAAAATGAAAAACAGTTTGAGCCTACCTTATCTTACCCTCGAGGTGAAGACTTAAGCATCTGTTATGTCAACTCCCCTCAGGCCCTGGAGTGTGACTATGTGAGCGCCCACCTGCACGAGTGGATCGACCTGATCTTCGGCTACAAGCAGTGTGGCCCGCCAGCCCAGGACGCCATCAATGTGTTCCACCACCTGTTCTACGAGGGAAACGTTGACATCTACAACATCGACGATCCTCTGAAGAAAAACGCTACTATCGGATTCATCAACAACTTTGGCCAGATTCCCAAACAGGTAGGTCTAACATTGGTGAAATAGTAACGTTTTTTTCTTTCAATGTTGCTGTTTTTGGAACTGAAACCTGAGTGCTCTTTATGCACCCATAGATTAATCATAGGGGCCCTGTTTTTTTCTTTAGTGGTATTTAGATTTGTAAAATCATAGCTTTAGTTTTTCTACATCTTGGACCTTGCTAATCTTAGACGTAATTATCTATAATGTTAGAATTTTCTTCTTGTAAGGCCTTTTGTCTCAAGTGTTTCTATGTTTATATATTTAATGTCACCCAAATTTCTTAACTATACTTATATCGCACCGTGATAATTTTAGCATTTTATTACTATAAATAGAGCTTTCAGAATGGTATATTTAAAAATAAAGAAGACAAAGGGTCAAATTGTAAGGTGGCAGCTGTTCAAACTCTAAGCTTCTCTAATGGAAGATCATCCTAGCTAGAGCTACTAGGTTGTCTTGTTTATAAGTCGCAAAACACCCTGTATGTTAATGCTTCCAGCTGTTTAAGAAGCCACACCCCCAGAAGAGGCTGAACATCCCGGTGAACCCGCGGTTCTTCCATCACGTGGACAACCTGAAGCCGGCCATGCAGCCTGTCAAAGGTACCGTCACTTCTTCAAAAATGGATTTTGTTTCATAAAGTGACCAGAAAAGGGTTATATGTGGTTTTATGGTGCTTTGCACTATGTAAATACATTCACTTTGCCGTATGATGGCCTTTTGTTTTATTCTTAGATGCCATCACACTTACATCTCGACTGAGCAGGGGGTAGGGTCAGGGTGTAACTGAAATAATGAGGTCTGCGTAAACCTAGTTTACACTGAAACTAGATAAGGAGTGCGAGGAAATGCTTTTAAAATATTATAATCTCAGAGCAAGCTCCGCCTCGATGTCATGCAGTCGTTACTTGGACCAGTGCTGTCCAGGCTACTGTTGCTACACAAAAATTTATCAAGATTTATGTGTATTGTTCTTTTTAGAAATGTTTAACCTTGGGACTCTGCCATTGCTAGGTGAAAATTAAAACTGAAGAGTTAGGCATATTCACCTCTAGAGCTGATTCAGCTGTTACACCAAATAGTAATAATAAGAAGCGATAACTATTAACAAAAAAAAACATAGATTAAAAATTTATCACATCAATTTCCTTACCACTTAAGATATTTTTATCTTATATTCGAGAGGACTGATATTGCAATAAATTATATAACTATACTTGTATGTTTGCAAAGAAAGAATTGACTAGAAAATATTTGTGCTGCTTTTATCCTCCCGACCGCCTGGCCTGGCAGAGCTGAAGGGCCCGGTGGGTCAGATCCACCACACGGAGAAGTACCTGCTGGCCGTGGAGCAGAACAAGGTGCTCGTCCCCCCCAGCCACACGCGCTACCTCGCCTGGGGATTCTCAGACCTCAGCGTCAGGATCGGGCCCTACGAGTCCGACAAGGTAAACCACAGCAACAACAACAACAACAACAACCTTTAAGCTTTCCACGCTGCGTGATTCAAGGCCCATACTCTGTGTGCCTTCTGTGTACTCTTGTGAAATTCTGAAAAATTTACCGATGATTAAAGCTTTGATATTGATAAATTTGAATTCAAGGAATCAAAGGTGTGCAGTTTTTTTTTTTATCTCACACATGTACAACTGATGTTGTGATATTGATTCAAATGTATTATTGTATGACCAAGAAAAATTTCCCAATGGAATAATAAAGGCTAATCTTCTCTTATCGTATCAGGCTATCTCTGTGTTTGAGGGCCTGGATAATGGCGAGATTCTGTGCGCTTCCTGCCCAACTGACAAAATCTTCATCACAGGGGGAACGAGTTGTGTAAGTCGACTCTCTCCTTTCCTGAAACCCTCCTACAAAAATATAGAAAGTAAAATGTTAATGCAGGAATTTGATGTACTTTTAATTGTCCTAGAGGGCATAAACTAACAAGAGCAATTAAGAGATTAAGGTGCATTTTATTGTTAAATCTGAATTTTGTGACTTTCTTTACCCAATTCCCTCTTTTTCATTTGATCTATTGAATTTTGTCAAATTTGTTAAAATTATTTAAAAAACCATACTTATTTTTTACTTGTGTGCAGGATTGTTTCTTAAGTGGTCTAGAATAAAAAATCTTAATAAAAAAATAAAGAATAAAGATCTTGTTAGAAAGTCAGCATATACTTGTTAGGTCCAGAGAGACCTCTGTGAATTCAGTTGGATGTATTTTAACTTATCCCATAATGTTGGAGGTATTTTAACTTATCCCACAATGTTGGAGGTATTTTAACTTATCCCATAATGTTGGAGGTATTTTAACTTATCCCATAATGTTGGAGGTATTTTAACTTATCCCACAATGTTCCCCGAATTGACCGAGTTGTTGCTGCCGTGGCCAGGTTGTGAACGTGTGGGAGTACGAGGGATCGAACCTGCATCCTGTGGGACCTGAGCCGCCTGACGTTCGTCCACCAGCTGAGAGGTCACGTGGCGCCAGTCGCTGTGGTCGCCATCAACGACCTGACGGTACTGCTTGCTCGGTGTCTGTGCAGAAATAGCTTAGACTTCCAACCTATTCAAACACTGACTTTGTCTATGGTAGCTTAGACTTCCAACCTGTTCAAACACTGACTTTGTCTATGGTAGCTTAGACTTCCAACCTGTTCAAACACTGACTTTGTCTTTGGTAGCTTAGACTTCCAACCTATTCAAACACTGACTTTGTCTATGGTAGCTTAGACTTCCAACCTATTCAAACACTGACTTTGTCTATGGTAGCTTAGACTTCCAACCTACAAACACTGACTTTGTCTATGGTAGCTTAGACTTCCAACCTATTCAAACACTGACTTTGTCTATGGTAGCTTAGACTTCCAACCTATTCAAACACTGACTTTGTCTATGGTAGCTTAGACTTCCAACCTGTTCAAACACTGACTTTGTCTATGGTAGCTTAGACTTCCAACCTGTTCAAACACTGACTTTGTCTATGGTAGCTTAGACTTCCAACCTGTTCAAACACTGACTTTGTCTATGGTAGCTTAGACTTCCAACCTGTTCAAACACTGACTTTGTCTATGGTAGCTTAGACTTCCAACCTATTCAAACACTGACTTTGTCTATGGTAGCTTAGACTTCCAACCTATTCAAACACTGACTTTGCCAATAGAAAGGAGTAAGCCTAGAGGCCTAAAAGTTATAAGATGTAATCCTATCAATGAGGGCAAGTAGAGACTTTTTAGTGCTTTGGGCACTTCACACTTTTTCACTATTAGTGACTTACTTGTACATATGACAGATTGTGCGATTTTTTATCCTAAACTGATCTCTTCTGACGTAGGAGACATTGGGCTGAAAATTCAGTTTTATGGTAAAAGGAGGGTTTAGACAATTTTGTTTTATAAAGAATTACAAAAAAAATGCAATGGAGCTCTACAATGTTAGATTAAATGTTGAGTTTTGGAAGGTATTTTTGCCCAAGCCAATCATACTTTCCTCACAGTTGTTATGGGTTAAGAGCATTGTTGAATTGAACTATACTCTCTGACTGCCTATCGCCACCTGTAGCATTGTTGAATTGAACTATACTCTCTGACTGCCTATTGCCACCTGTAGCATTGTTGAATTGACCTATACTCTCTGACTGCCTATTGTGTCGCAGGGCGACATCGCCACCTGTGCCGGGACTTTCCTGCATGTGTGGAACGTGAACGGTGAAGCGGTTGCCAGCGTGAACACATCCACCGGCCGCAACCAGCAGATCCTGTGTGTGTCGCTCTCGCAGGTACGTGGCCGGCTTTCCAACTCACATTCACTCAGTGAAAGTCTTCTCTTTGGTATGCTCTATAGTGTGCTAAGAAGCATCTTTTTATAGGTTAAAAAAATCATAACTCTATCATTTCCAGAGCCAGGGATAATTTTTTATTTGAAAATCTAAAGGGTGAATATAGAGTAGTCTTTTATGTTAGGAGGGCTCTATCCTGTGCCTCTTTCAGCCGGGTTGCCTCAAATTTTCTATAAATTATTAATGAAATGTCGGGGGCGCAGTAGTCCTGGGGTAGAACATCAGCTTCCTACGCAGGAGGTCTGTGGCTCGATCCCTGACGATCACGCCCCCTACTGGTTGGGTCGGTGTCAGTTTAATGGGACCGGCTGAGACAAGAGTCATGGTATCCCCTCCCCGTCTCGTGTGTGGCAGTGCGTTGAATTGTCAGATGTCAGTCTTGAGTCCCATGCACAATATAGTCTATATAGTGCTGATGTTGGACGTTGAACCAACAACTCAACAGTCCAAGCAGAGCATATTTAAATAGGATGCTTAAATCGAGGGGCTTTAAAATGTAGTTAAGTCTGTTTACTTTAGAGTCTACATACTATTCCTGATTTCACATACACTACTTAGGTCTGCAATTGTTGAATAAAAGGTTTTGAATTGCACATATTTTATAAGCAATTTCATTTATTGGAACTTGATTAAAAAACTTGTACATTTTCTGTTTTTGTTTTTGTTTTTTTACTTAAAATAAAAAGTAGCAATTTGCTGCACCTAAAAATAAGAAATAATAATTTAGACAATACAGAAATGCTTTTTGTGCTTCAGGTGAATGAATGGGACAACCAAAACGTCATTCTGACTGGCAGCAGCGATGGTGTGGTCAGGGTAAGTCTATGGAGGTTTTTATTGTTTTACTTTAATTTTCATTATCTCTCTCTTTTCTCCCCTTTACTCTCTCTTTCTAAGTCTCTGTTACTCCAGTAAAAAAAATAAAGTCCGTTTATGCATGTGGCAGTGTGGCTCACAACCATACAAATGGCCAGGCAGAAATACAAGTTTGGTTTATAGGAAGACACCATTCACATGGGGACCAAAAGAGCTTAATATTGTTTGAGAGATCCCTGATTCCAATCAACCTGAGACCGCCTGTCCTCACTGGCTGAGTTAGTGTTAACATGATAGAGTTTACTGAAACAGAATTTCTCACTGGCAAAATATTAAATTGTCAGACATTAACCTTAAAGACCTATCCATGTGATCATCTGGTTAGCAGCAATGGATGTTGCTGATAATGCAACAAGTTTTAAAGCGTAGTCTGTGTATAATTCTATTAATTTTCATTGTGGTGTCTCACTATTATTGTAATGTAATTTCTTTTGAAGATGTCACATTCAACATTATATATTTTCGATGTAACACACATTGACTGAATAAATTTGAATTTTAATTTTAATTTGAATTTGAATTAATCAACCAACTAAACAACTATCGCTGAATGTGCTAATTAAATACCCTGTCTAAGATTAACTATAGCTTTGCTTTATATAAACTATTTCCAAGGCGTTAGTTCCTCCGTCACTGCACAGAATAAACTTGGAAAAATAGAAAGGTCCAACTGTCCCCAAGAGGTGTCCCCTGTAGCAGCTCCCTCTCACTCTCTCTCTATCTCTCTCTCTCTCTCTCTCACTCTCTCTCACTCTCTCTCTCTCTCTCTCTCTCTCACTCTCTCTCACTCTCTCTCACTCTCTCTCTTACTCTCTCACTCTCTCTCTTACTCTCTCACGCACTCTCTCTCTCTCTCTCTCTCACTCTCTCTCTCTCTCTCTCTCTCTCTCTGTAGATGTGGAGTGTGGAGTACGTCCAAGTGCCCAAGGAGGAGTCGCCCGCAGCCAAGCCTCCCGGCAGCGCTGAAGGTCAGACCAGCTCAGACTCTGCGACGGCTACCTCCCCCGTGTCCGAGCACGGCGGCCATCTTGAGCGCCAGATGTCCAGGCATAGCTCCACGGAGGGATATCAGGTCTGGACTAGTCTGAGCTTTCACTCATTTATGCATCTTTCCTCTTCAGACGTTGGCATTCACATAAGGTGAGGATGAATTCAGGACCCAGAGTACCACAGGATTCCCCACTGAGGCAGCTCTTGCAAGCATAAAGATCAGTCTTGCAACACGCCTGTTCTTAACACACACACACACACATATATTATTGTATTAAATACTTTGTGAACATAGCTTAATAATTTTCATAGCTGTCTTTGCACATAGTTATATATTTATTTTTTTACACTCAGCATTGTTATTTCGCTTTATATGTTAACATTTTTTATTTAATTTTACTACTATGTCTTCTTTTTATACTGCTTATTTTTTATTTCCATGATGAAAATAATAGTGGTTTTATCATATGTGCATCTTTGATTATGTTTGTAGCAATGGAAACAAATTTTCTTCAGGGATCAATAAAGTTATTCTGTGTTCTGTCAATATTTTTACCAATTCAATGTGAAACTCCTTAGTTAAAAATATTGATGAAAATGGCATCAGTTTTGAAGGAAAGATCACTGTCACTCATGTTCAGTGTATTGTTTGTCATTCCATAAAGTTCTGTAAAAGACAAAGAAGTATAGGATCTTTCTGAAAGCATAAAAGACCCTAAACTTGGAAAGTATAAAGGAAATAAGTAAGACAAGAGATTTTTTATGCCACATAGGAAAGCTCCATTACTATTTCCATCAGATCATGATATTTATTACTGGATTTCCATAAGTAATTGAAGAACCACAGTTCAATGAGTTGAAACGAGATGTTGGATTGTCCCCAGGGCCGGCGTCGACTGTCGCGCCACGAGTCATGTGACAGCTACAGCGACGGGAAGCCCGCGGCCGACATTCTCAAAGACTTCAAGGACCCGGACTACCTGGCCAGCATGGACTGTGGCGAGGGCCTCGGCTCCTGGGAGGGTCGCGACAGCCCCCTCATGGGGACGGGCTCCAACAGGATGTCTGTCAGGGAGGACGATGAGGACGAGGAGGAGGAGAGGGCAGCCTCGCACTGGGAGAGGAGGAAAGTCCGCAGCCAGTTCAGCTCGACTCTGAGCAGCACGAGCAGCACGAGGTCAGGCCTGGGCTCTTCCAAACTTGTCACTTTCTTTTTGGGAAATCAGTGGAGTTACAGTGCTCTCTATTTGAGAGATAATAAGCTAAATGTTTTCAAGTCATATCTTTATTGATTCAAAAGATAGTAACTTTGAAAAAACCTAAAAATGGTGTAACTTCATGAGCATTGCTGGCAAAATCACGCTGGCTCTGTTGAGTTAATCACAGCATCTCATCTGGCATATTCGAAATACTCTTTGTGATATGATTCATAACCTATTCTCTTTTTTTTCCGTCATAGTGTTGATTGTTAATGACCAATTGTGTATCCTAGACTTTTTCCTTTTCTTACTCTATAAAAAAGGTAAAATCTGCTTTGTAAGTAATTGCAGGGTGTAACTCAACAGGAATCACTTGGTCAAACGCTATCTTAACAATTTTACCTTGGTCATTTGCCTTATTTATATTTATTTACTTTGTGTCTGTCAATAAGCCTTGAGTTTGCTGCTCTATTAAATTAAATATTAATGAGGTGTGATCAAAATGCCTTATTAAACATGACAGTTTCACAGCCTGACATTTTAACTTCGATGTGAAAAAGAGTCACTTTAACCCCCTTTTAAACCTCATGCCCAATAAATTATGGAGAAAAGACAGATTGATCAGCAGGTTTTTTTTTTCCATCATATTGACTTCTCATCATAAACCATTTTTCTTATCTCTATGAGTTCTAATCTAAGTATCATTCTTATGTGTTTGATCTTTGGTATGGTATGGTCATAACTAGGGTAATTTTCCCCATCTCTATCTAGATAAATCTTTTATATATTTATTTACTTTAAAGGTGTAGGGCTAGCACATCAGCTTTCGGCACAAATGGTCCGTGGTTCAAGCCTTGGCGATATTTCTCCCTATTTGTTGGGTCGGTGTCAGTTAAATGTGACCATCTAAGACAGGAGTCACGGTATCCCCGCCCTGTCTCGTGTGTTGCAGCACATAAAATTGTCAGACATCAGTCCACAATACAGCCTATATAGTGCTGGTGTTGGACGTTAAAAACCAACTCAACTACAACTACCTTAAAGGTGCCCCTTTCTAAAGTTAAAAAAAAAATCTATAGTATTTTATAACCTCTGTAACCAAGGCATCAACTTTCCTGAAATGCACAGTGAACGGTATATTATATTCACGCTCTAGTGTTGTTCTCTGTTCTCTCTTCTCCCCGGTGACCACACAGCGACATGTACCGGCCTCGCGCGGGGCCCGGCGGGTGTGTGGACCAGGACAACATCAGCGTGACCAACGGCCTGGACCTCGACTCGGCCAGCGTCCATAATAAGCTAAATGTTTTCAAGTCATATCTTTATTGATTCAAAAGATAGTAACTTTGAAAAACCCTAAAAATGGTACAATTTCATGAGCAATGCAGGCAAAATCACCGTGGCTCTGTTGAGTTAATCACAGCATCTCGTCTGGCATATTCGAAATACTCTCTGTGATATGATTCATAACCTATTCTCTTTTTTTTCCGTCATAGTGTTGATTGTTTATTACCAATTGTGTATCATACACTATTTCCTGTTCCTACTCTATAAAAAAAGGTGAAATCTGCTTTGTAAGTAATTGCAGGGTGTAACTCAACAGGAATCACTTGGTCAAACGCTATCTTTACAATTTGTACCTAGGTCATTTGCCTTATTTATATTTATTTACTTTGTGTCTGTCAATGCGTCTTGAATTTGCTGCTCTATTAAATTTAATATTAATGTAGTTTTCTTATTCCCTTAAATTAGAAAGTGTGATCAAATGCTTTTTAAGATAGCCTTATTAAATATGTATTCCCTCGAAGTCTAACTGAAGTTGTAACAGATTCACAGCCTGACATTTTAACTTAGATGTGAAAAAAAAAAGAGTCACTTTATCCCCTCATACCCAAAAAATTTATGGTGAAAAGACAGATTGATCAGCAGGTTTTTTTTTCCCATGATATTAACTTCTCATCATAAACCATTTTTATTATCTCTATTAGTTCTAATCTATTGTATCATTCTGATGTGTTTGATCTTTGGTATGGTATGGTCATAACGAGGGTAATTTTCTCCCTCTCTATCTAGATAAATCTTTTATATATTTATTTAACTTAAAGGTGTAGGGAGGCGCGGTGGACTGGGGTAGCACT
Source organism: Elysia chlorotica (assembly GCA_003991915.1). Classification (NCBI taxonomy): domain Eukaryota; kingdom Metazoa; phylum Mollusca; class Gastropoda; family Plakobranchidae; genus Elysia; species Elysia chlorotica. Next base: position 287,818 of record RQTK01000652.1, read on the forward strand.
GGCGATTTTGCTCCCTACTTGTTGGGTCGGTGTCAGTTAAATGTGACCGTCTAAGACAGGAGTCACGGTATCCCCGCCCTGTCTCGTGTGTGGCAGCACATACAATTCTCAGACGTCAGTCCACAATACAGCCTATATAGTGCTGGTGTTGGACGTTAAACCGACTCAACTACAACTACCTTAAAGGTGTCCCTTTCTAAAGTTAAAAAAAAAATCTATAGTATTTTATAACCTCTGTAACCAAGGCATCAACTTTCCTGAAGTGCACAGTGAACCGTATATTATTTTCACGCTCCAGTGTTGTTCTCTGTTCTCTCTTCTCCCCGGTGGCCACACAGTGACATGTACCGGCCTCGCGCGGGGCCCGGTGGGTGTGTGGATCAGGACAACATCAGCGTGACCAACGGCCTGGACCTCGACTCGGCCAGCGTCCACTCGGGCTCCAAGCCCATCGACACGGCCGTCGACGCGCTGGCCGAGCTGGGAGGGGGAGGAGGAGGGGAGGGCGCCTGGAACAACTGTGCCAGTGAGTCCGACACAGCGTCCTTGTCAGAGGTCAGTCCCACAGTTTGTTCTTTCTGTTTTAAAATAGAAATTTCACACTTTGCGGGATTTGAAAATTTCATGCTATTTTGGATTTTGGTTTTACGCTAACAGTATTTCGCAATATGGAAAGGGGAATAGGGCTATAAATACAATTCTCTAGTAAATGTTTCAAGCGATTTTTGTGTGACACATAGGACACGATGATGGTACATGTTATGTACATGTCACATTATTACATTTTATGTGTATGATATGATCACAGTATATGTAACATATGTGATGCAATGGTGGTAAATGGCTTGACGATGGCACTTGTTATACATATGAATGTACATGTAGAATGTATGACATAATAATGGCACGTATAACGTGGCCACTGCTGTGTTATCCCCAGGCCCAACTGAGGCCGTCGCTGAGCAGCTATGACGTGAAGTTCTCCCAGAGCGAGTCGAACCTCTCGGACTTCGAGGTGATCAGCGTCTCCGAAGTCGGGGCAGCCAAGAACAGGCTCAGCTCGGGCACCGAGGACCTGCTCAAGAAATACCGACCACTGGGCAAAAACTGTCTCCGAGAAGGTACAGCTCGTTTTCATACTTTCCATTCTAAAGGGTATAAATAAATGTCATTTTTTAACATGAATGAATAAATAAATACTATATTTGGGGAATGAATGATTGTCGCGGTTAATGGAAAATTGGAAGCAATCTTTGAAAGTGGTCATTGCATAGTTCAAGGATGCCATTTTTTTTTGACTCTCTTGTTCAGAAAGCCTGAAGCCATGAGCCTTAATTTCATTTGTTTTTTTTTCGTTCTATCTTCTACGACAAGTGTATGTTTCTGTGGGTGATGTGCATACATTATGTGTAGATATTTTATTCCTTCTCAGCTGTTGTAGTGCGGAGAATTGAGAACTGTTTACAAAATGTGAGCAAATTACAGCCTTTAACTCAATTTTATTGAGTGGCATCAAAATCCCATGTTACAAAATTGATCATAATTTTTGTTCTCTTCCTGAAATTTGTAGTGATTTCAATGAAGAAATCCCCTTGTCTTGTTGGTATTCCAGGTTTCTGCTGGCAGAGACAGCTTGTGTTTCGAAGCAAGCTGACAATGCACACGGCGTTTGAGAGGAAGGACAACAAGGAGCCTGCGGCCATCACAGCCATCGCCATCTCAAAGTGCGTGCATTCTAGTTTTATCCCAAGTCTAGGGGAGCGGCAGTAGCAGCAAGCTAAAATCAAATTTTTAATCATTATAGGGTGTCCTCTATTGACGATATTAAACAGGGCAATGGGTTATTTAATTAACAGGGGTTTTACACTCATGCCTGAAATAGCCTGATATAACACACACAAAAAAAGATATTTTTTCCTGATCGTATAGATGCTGGAGTATGTAACTGTGACAGCGTCTTTCCTGCTCTATACTTGTCTATTTTTTTAATGATACGTGCCTTTTTGTTCGCATCACTGATAACTTCTTGACTCTCTGGTAACCACGACGGCCCTGTGAACCTTGTCCTTCCCACCATTCCACCCGCAGGGACCACAAGACGGTCTACGTGGGCGACGTGAAGGGTCGCATCTGGAACTGGACGGTGACCAGCCAGCCGGGCCGCGTCGTTGCGGATCACTGGGTCAAAGACGACGGAGCTGAGGCCTGCCCTGCCTGTGGGGTTCGATTCTCCTTCTCTGAGAGGAAGCATCACTGTCGCAACTGCGGCAACGTTTTCTGCTCCAAGTAAGGAACGGGAAATCAATTCAAATAATGCTCACATAAGCTGGTATAACGTATTGGATTTGTGTAGGGATCTCACCAGACGATGAGTGTAGTTAGGGTCCAGACCTGATCAAACTGAGATAAGAGCAGAAAATATTAAGGTTATTTTGAAGTGGCGCAACCAAAATCAACTTAGGATTCTGTCTCCATTTGAAAAGCTTTCTTGGTAGGTGTGAACCACACTTTGTGAGATGGCCACCCGAGTCTTTCTCTATCTCACTGGTATACATCTGATGGCCACTCAAGCCTTTGTCTATCTCACTGGTATACATCTGATGGCCACCTGAGCCTTTGTCTATCTCACTGGTATACATCTGATGGCCACCCAAGCCTTTCTCTATCTCACTGGTATACATCTGATGGCCACCCAAGCCTTTCTCTATCTCACTGGTATACATCTGATGGCCACTCAAGCCTTTCTCTATCTCACTGGTATACATCTGATGGCCACCCAACGCAAGCCTTTCTCTATCTCACTGGTATACATTTGATGGCCACCCAACGCAAGCCTTTCTCTATCTCACTGGTATACATCTGATGGCCACTCAAGCCTTTCTCTATCTCACTGGTATACATCTGATGGCCACTCAAGCCTTTCTCTATCTCACTGGTATACATTTGATGGCCACCCAACGCAAGCCTTTCTCTTTCTCACTGGTATACATTTGATGGCCACTCAAGCCTTTCTCTATCTCACTGGTATACATTTGATGGCCACCCAAGTCTTTGTCTATCTCACTG
>RQTK01000653.1:0-22848 GCA_003991915.1 Elysia chlorotica
AGAGAGAGAGAGAGAGAGAGAGAGAGAGAGAGAGAGAGAAAGGCACGAGACGTAACGAACAACTCTTTGATGTGTGGAAATCATTGACTGGTAACGCAACATTATAGAGACAATAAAGTTTTAAACAACGGTACATTACAGAGATGGACATACACAGGAAAAAATAGAGCAATTTGAAAAGAGAATAGAAGAACGTGAAATAGACACGTAAAAAGCTTTTAAAATATAAATCAAAGAAAACATAGGTGTTATGATAAACTAAGTACAAGCGAGATATAGACAGATACCTAGCTAGTTAGATAGATATAGGCAGATAGACATATAGATAGATATAAAGATAGGAAGCTAGGTAGACTTGGTCTGAGAGAGAAAGAAAGAAAGAAAGAATGAAAGAAAGAGAGAAAAAGAGAGAGAACAAGAGAGAACAAGAGAGAGAAATAGAAAGAGAAAAGAGAGAGAGAGAGAGAGAGAGAGAGAGAGAGAGAGAGAGAGAGAGAGAGAGAGAGAGAAGAGAAACGAAATGGAGAAAACGTTGATTCATACGGAAGAGGGTGGAGAGAAGAAACCAAAAGAGAGAGGGACGAAAGAAAAAAGTGTGATGCGGGAAGAACGCAGTATTAAACCTGTGTGTATATAAATTGTTTTTTCATCATTCTTACAAAATTTCGCACGTAAATGTTCTCTTGAAATGAGTTTCTCTCGTGATAACAAGCTTTATACAATAATGCATTCAACAGAAGTTTTTCTTCCCCCATCTTAGTTTTAGGGAAATGCAAACAATAACAAGAGTATTATTGCATTTCGTTAGGAACCTGGGGCCTTCTTGTGATGAAACACAAAGATAAACAAAACAAAATGAGATTTCAATATCAACAGAGCAAATGTCAATATTAATTTCTCCTTGCCCCCATGTCTCTCTCTCTCTCTTTTTATCCCCCTTTCTCTTTCCCCTCTCTATTTCTCTCTCTCTCTCTCTCTCTCTCTCTCTCTCTCTCTCTCTCTCTCTAATCTTTTTCTCTCTCTCTCTCTCCTTATCTCTTTCCTCTCTCTCTCTATCATTGTTTTATACCAGCAGCCACATCATATCTTTTATTTTTCCCAAGGCGTTGTAAACCTCCCAGCAGCTAGAAGTTTTAGAAGATTATTTTATTGTTTCCAAAGAGAGCATATTGTAATTAAAACAAATAAAGATTATCAAATTGAGTTGATCTAACATTTTAATAATGGTGTGGACATGTGGTAGAGCTTTTGTATATTTAAAAATAGAGTGACAGAGGGAGGGGAGAGAAAGGAAGATTTAGAGATACGAAGTGCGATATTGAAAACTAGAAAGAGAGAGAGAGAGAGAGAGAGAGAGAGAGAAAGAGAGAGAGAGAGAGAGTTGAACTTTTGTATATTTTAAACTAGAGTAACATGGGAAGTGGAGAGAAAGAGAGGGGGAGAGAGAGATTTACAGATACGTGGAGAGATATTGAAACCTAGAAAGACACAGAGAGAGAGAGAGTGAGAGAGGGAGACAGAGAAAGGTTTCTAACGCTCGATGTCAACAACACGGCTATATCAAGACCGGATCCCAGGACTGTTTTACTTGCCGCCTTACAGAGACATTGCCGTCCTGTCTAACTTTGTCACTATATATTCATCATACAATTTTTCTTAATTAACTTTTTTTTCCAATTTAATCATTGCATTCATAACAAAAAGAATGTTTTTTTTTGGAATTGAAAAGGAAATGCCATGTAGGAAATCAGATCACTGCTCTGTCCATGTATGTACCGGACGCTGGAACATGATAAAAATGAGAGCACGGGGTTATAGAGACACAATATATAGAGACACCCGGCACAGCTGCCTGAACTGCAGCCAACACGGTGTATGAAACAAAGAAAATTGGTGTACAAATGTACTAAGAACGAAGATTGGTGTGCAAATGTGAGTAAACAAGAGTAGTGTAGTAATGTAAAAAAATATGTGGACAAATGTACGAAGGTTGGTTTAAATGTAATAAAAGGAGTGAACTAATCTAAGAAAATAGATGTACAAATGAAAGTACATGGGTGTGCCAATGTAAGAAAACAATTGTTCTAACCAAGGACTAGTTTAGTAATCCATGGTACTAATATAAGAAAATGGATGTACAAATGGAAGAAAAATAGAGTACAAATGTAAAAAAATGAGTGTACAAATGTAAAAAAGTAACTGAACATATGCACAAAATTAAGTGTACCAATGTAGGAAAATAAGTCTACAAAGGTGAGAAAATAGTTGTAGCAATGTCAGAAAATAACTGTACAAAAGTACGAAAATAATTGTACAGTTCATGTTAGAACATAAGTGAACAATTTATTTTGCAATTAATAAACACGTGTAAGAAAATATGAATAAAACAATAAAATATAAGGTAAAAATGTAAGAATATAAATATTCAAATATAAAAAAATAACTGTACAAAATGTAAAAAAAAATAAGTGTAAAAAATGTAAGATAAAAGGTTTACAAAAACGCCTTTGTGCCGTGAGGTTGGCAGGTCTGTATCGGTGTCCAACGAACGCTCCTCGGTCCGGGAATCCCCGAAGCACCAGGCCAGGGCATAGCCGTCTAGAACACAGAACATAGATGGACATGACCAGGGAGGGGCGCCTCACCAGGGCACGCAGGGGGAGATAAATGTAGGCCTTCGCCCGCCAAAATGGCCTGCTCATTGATTTTCCCGTCCCTTATGAAGCTAACTGGGAACAAAGTTACTCGCCTCAACAGCCTCAATACTCCTCCATTATTTTTCTGTTCTCTCCTGTGTTACTTTACTAGATTCCTAAGATGTTTCCACCGCGACTGTTCCTGACTTTTCCCCGGTTGTCTGTCTGTTATTTAAAGCTTTTTTTTTCTTTTAGAGTTACTTAAGACATTGCCGTGATATCATCATTCCTGTCTCACTTGGTCACTATATATATTCATCATACAATTTTTCTTAATTAACTTTTTTTTCCAATTTAATCATTGCATTCATAACAAAACGAAGATTTATGGAATTGAAAAGGAAATGACATGTGGGAAATCAGATCCTTTATCACTGCTCTGTCCATATATGTACCGGCGCTGGAACATGATAAAAATGAGAGCACGGGGTTACAGAGACATATATCTCCACCCAGCATAGCTGTCAATCTGACCTGCAGCCAACACGGTGTATGAAACTAAGAAAATTGGTGTACACATGTACGAACTTGCAAATGCAAGTAAACAATGGTACTAATGTAAGAAAATGATTTTACAATTGGAAGAAAAATAAAGTACAAATGTAAGAAAATGAGTGTCAAACTAAGTGTAACAATGTAAGAAAAAAAGTCTACAAAGGTGAGAAAATAGGTGTAGAAATGTACAAAAATAATTGTAAAATGTAAGAAAATAATTTTACAAGTTGAAGACAATTAGAGTACACATTTCAGAAAGTAAGTATGCACTGTAAGAGATTAAGTGTAAAAATGTCAGAAAATATTTGTACAAAAGTAAGAAAATAATTGTACAATTCATGTTAGAAAAAAAGTGTACAATTTGTTTAAAAAATTAGTAAACAAGTGTTAAGGAAAATAAATAGGGTACAAATGTATGAAAATAACTGATTAAAAGTAAGTAAAAAAATAACTGTTTAAATGTAAGAAAATAACTGTACAGATGTAAGAAGATAAGTATACAAAGTATATAAAAAAAAGTTTTAAAAAAACGCCTTTGTGCCGTGAGGTTGGCAGTTCTGTATCGGTGTCCAATGAATACTCCTCTATCCGGGAATCCCCGAAGCACCAGGCCAGGGCATAGCCGTCTAGAGTACAGAACATAGATGGACATGGCCAGGGAGGGGCGCCTCACCAGGGCACGCAGGGGGAGATATATATCTGTGTCAATTACCCTCAAGTATTCATACTTCTCTTTTATTTACTCTTCTCAAAACTTGTATCAACAGATTCATTTATCTCTAGCTGTGTTATAAAATTTGTTTTTACAATCTCACATATCAACTAAAGGCCTTACCCAAGTCATATTACAAATGTAATACCACTTGCCATGTCTTTTCTAGATGTTGGATCTCCAACTTTACCTTTTTGTTCTGGCTTAAATAAAATATCGTAGCTGTGAAGAAACGATTACTATCATATTGTAGAAATAAAGAACTACATATTTAAAAATATCAACGATCCTGCGGATCAGGATTGGCTATTCAAGGTCCTGATACTATTCCAATCGATTTCCTCAAAACATTAATAATCTCTACTGCAATAACTATAATAAATTATTTTCTACCGCCTGAAAGAAACACATAATAAGAGACTTTGTAAAGGCCCCTGGAAAAAGAATTAGAATTGGATTTTAAGACAACGAATTTTAATCTAAAAACATTGGAAATTCAGTATATATATATACCTTTACAACGTATGTACTCAATGTAGAAATAACTCAATATTAAACTTTTCCGAAGTACGTCCACAAACAGACGAGATTTACAGAGATTCTACAATACCAGCGACGTGCCGCATTTGACTTAAGACAATTTCAGTCCCACATGAATCGGACGAATTTCAAATTACCTTGATTATAGACAACCTATTCAGCCTGAGAGAAATGGGCCTCTAATTTTAATGTTGCTCGGGCAGTCGAGATTTAAATTGGGCTCAAAGCAATCATTTGAATCAACGGAAGGACGGACGTACTGAGATTGTATTGTAGAAAATAAGTCTGAGGATGTTTGGTCCTGGTTCTTTTCCCAATCTACTGTAATCTTATTTTATGTGAATTATTTCTGGTGTCATATTATTTTAACTTGTTTTATTTTTAATACCTTTTTGAATATGGCAGGGATAGAGGGAAGAAACCAAATAAAAGCTTTATTATATTAATTACATTGAAATCTTTCATAATTTTGTTCTAATCTGATTGTTTTTGCTTTAAAACAATTTCCCCGCATTTTCTCCATAAAAAAATGTTTTGTTTACCCAAATGTTTTACTTTTTCATCTTTCGAAAAAAATGATATTGTTAAACTACAAAAAAAACCCCAACAAAACAACAACAACAACAAAACGATTTTTATTTGACGAGCTAAATTGTTTTATGAGTAAGACTATCAGTGAATTTTATGATAAAACTGTTGGTGTATTAGCAGAAGTTCGCTGATTTTGATTAATTAAACGTTTAATATCACATATAAAAAATGATCATCAACAGCAAAGGTATTATCTTGAAAACATTCAAATTTAATCATATAATAATGGATTGATAAAAGAAACAATCTTTCCACACTCTAGATCTAGTTTCACATACAGACACGCATAAAACCATAAAAAGCATTAAAAAAAACCATTCAATCTAATTATTGCCAAAAATTAAGGAAAATTGATCCGCGCCTAAAAGTATCTTTGTGTTGTTGTTGTTTTGTGTATTTCTTACAATACTACATAAAATTATCGCAATTTCAATAATCACGAACCAAGAATTGCGCCGTGCGTTTAGTTTCTTCCTCTCAGTTGAGGTTCCGAAATCGATACTGTTGTCTAAAATCACATCGGGCATAAGGATCTGGCGCCCTCTTTGCTTTTAATGTATCACAGGGCGTGTTAGTTGTTTGTCTCTCCTTTTTTGAAGCGGTTTCATAGTGAGATTCGTGCTGGGTTCAATCAAATTTGGCCGGGAATGAATAAAATGGAGGAAGAACATGGGAGGATGTGTCCACATCTGATGGTTTGAGAATTTGACACGCAAGGACTGTCTATGTTAGTGTGATGATAGCTTAGTAACAGTTTGCCAATGGAAGTGGTAAATTAGTGATAGATAGATAGATAGATAGATAGATAGATAGATAGATAGATAGATAGATAGATAGATAGATAGATAGATAGATAGATAGATAGATAGATAGATAGATAGATAGATAGATAGATAGATAGATAGATAGATAGAAAGAGAGATAGATAGATAGATAGATAGATAGATAGATAGATAGATAGATAGATAGATAGATAGATAGATAGATAGATAGATAGATAGATAGATAGATAGATAGATAGATAGATAGATAGATAGATAGATAGATAGATGGATAAATAGACGGATAGGATTGAATAACAAGTAGTTAGAGAGAAAGGTTATATTAATTGGTGGTAGATAAATAGATACAGAAATATGCAGATGAACACATTAATAGATAGAAAGACAGATAGATAGGTCGTGGAATAGAATCGGGGACGTTCGATTTGAAGCTGTGGGCTCTTCATGTCTATGGTGGTCTAGATCTAATTTTCATGGCAAATTTTCGAAATCTCAGGAGAAGAGTTGAAAGCTTAAACAAGACAACGCTCCTCTTTCAAGGGTTAGGTAGATTGCTATTTCTGATAGATACTTTAGTTAGTTGGATGTTTTCGTAATGTACATCGTCAACAAGGGCTATATCGTGAACGGATGCCAAGACTGACGTTTGACAATTTTACGTAAAGCCACACAGAGATGAAATAAAACCACGACTCCCGTCTCAGATGGTAACATTATACTCACACCGACCGAAGCTGTAGGGGACAAAATTAGACATAAATTTCCCCGATATTTGAATTAATCTGGGAATTTCCGGAATAAATACCCAGCACACTATCATTTAAGCCAGTTAACCTCTATGTGCTCCGATATCTACGTTCAGGGTTTTGCATTTAAAATTCACCAGTATCCACAATCTTGTTCGCTTTTTATTTACAAGAAGATGACACTTAAAACATGATCTGGCAGGCTGACTAAGGATTTAGGCTTTTTTTTTTTAAATAGGCAAAACTCCTGGGCGTGGGAGAGGGAGGAGGATAGCCCTCCAAGGGTTAACATGAGCTCTATCATGGAACTATGAAGCACGTTCAAAACAGGCCACATTGACATTGCTGTGTAACGAACAGGCAGGAATTAAGTCGTTACTATTATTACAGCAATTACAGTTTTGTATTGAATGTAAATCCGCTATTTTGTTTCACGGACTTCATTGTAACATGATCCAGCGAACGGCACATAGACTACATTGAAAGCTGATTGAAAGGAAAATTATAATCAGAAAATAGGACATTACAATTTTGGAATGCAGAAGATGGTAAACGCAGAAGATCGTGGTTACTGGAAGATGGCTTGGATGGTGCTCCTCCACAGAACAAATAGGCCTTTAATTTAGACTTAGATGGATTTAGTTTCTAAGGTCATTTCCATCATTAAAACACTCTGGTCTATCTGTTTCCCCGTCAGAACAGTAAGCATTGCGATTATTTCCATGTTTGATAAATTTACACAGTTTACTCAAAACTATTCTTTTTATTGATAGATCTTAAGTGCTTAAGGGATGTTTACATGACTTGCGTCTAGCAACAGCATTCTATAAAATTAATAACCCTGGCGCCACAAACGGCAATTTTAATTGCTTGCGATTTGTGGAAAGAAGCTAATCCTTCAATTTTATTGGCATGCTAAGTGAGGCGATTTATAGTTTGTCATCCAAATAATAATTTTAACAGGCACATTTCAACCTTCCAAAATAACATTTTATGGCTGAATAATTGCATTACATAAAAAATGGAGGCCCATGAATACCTTCAATGAAGTGCACTTTTTCATGAATCCTACGCCTTCAAATAAACTTAATCTATACAAGGATCTCTCATTACGAAAACCAATACAGAAATCTTTTACAAATATTCTATCTTATAACTTTAAATTTTCACTGTATTAAATATAAAACTACTAAGCGAATGTCACATAGACCCTTGCGAAATTATAAAATAACGATCAAAGAAGGCAATGCTGTTAACTTGAGAACATCACGGGCGTTTCACATGAGAGAAAATGACACGAAATCCTGAGGATTATTCTGTCTTACTGCTTCCGCCGGAAGTCATTTTGATTGACGTCCTGACATGCGTTATTGATGACTGGATCGCAAGATACTTAATCTGCTACCACTTCAGTTTGCCGTTAAAGACTTTTATCTTCTGAATTCCGATTTTAATAGACATGCTGAGGTGTATAGTTTCCATTTCATTATTTTTTTACAACCATTTTGACAATACAATACCATTAATTAAAGATTATTAAAGATTCCAAATTCTAGCTAGAAATATTATACCCACGGCACATTAAAAACATTTCTAAATGCAGTAGAACTGTATCCGCATAGGTATTTGTTTTGCTGTAAACTCTTAAAAAAAACAACCAAACACACACACACACACACACACACAAGTTGGCGAAACGGATAGGTGCTAGGATTAGAAACCAAACAAAGATGAGGGTGCAAAACAAAAACAAACAAAAAATGTGACAGGGAGACACTTGAGAGTTTCAGGAGTAAAGATCGAAGGGAGTTGGGAGGAGGGGGGGGTGGCTTTCGTGAAATTCTCTACTATCTAACTCTTAAGTGAGTTTCGAAAACACAAAGCAGAACAGCAACCTTCAAAACATACTTGTAGATCAGCTTTAGATAGCAGTGTGACAAATAAATCCTATACCCGCTTTTTAAACTATAATTTAAATGTTTTGAGATCGTTTAATTTACAAACAAATCTACTCTAACACTTTTATTTTGCTTTCTGCAGTGTTTCCTCACTGTTTTTCAGGCACGCTGTTGTGACTGTGAATGAACAAGTAGTTACTACTTATTATTTCCACCATCCCGTGTTAAGTTCCATGAAATAACAAAACTAGGCGATGAAACTTTCCCTTATCAGACCCATATTTGCAACCAGCAATATTAATTTTCATTAACATTCATTACAGGTTTGGGCAATAAGTGAAACTGTCTCTGGACTTGATTAAACCCCACCTTAAGTCCGAATATGAAGACAGATACAATCACAACTGAAGAATTTGATTTGGGATGATGAAACAAACAAGCGATTAGATCCAGCAGTTTTATTTCGTGAATATGGGCTTCTCTTTCACTGTTAACGCACGATAATATAATTATGCTATTGATATTGAAATCTATTTTGTTGAAATTGTTTCTTACGTGATATCCACAGCAGGGCGGACAAACCTGTCTTGTTCAACTGACATAGGCAGAAAAAATTAATTCTCAAATCAATGGCGCGTTCGACTTAAAAACGAGGTACATAAAATAATCTGTTACCACTCTGCAAGACAATATTAAGAAGCCTTTAGCAAAAATGTTATTTCGATATGTTTAGAAACAAAATGTTATTGTAAGGACAGTTTTTTTTCCAGCAAACCTCTCCCACAGACACTTAAATTTGAGACAGTCCAGGCCTCTCTCTATTTCTATTTATCTCTCTCTCTCTCTCTCTCTGTCTCTCTCTCTTCCCTCTCTCTCTCTCTCTGGGAGGCTCAGTAGCCACGGGGTAGGACACCGCCTTCCGATCCAGGAGGTCCGTGGTTCGAGCCCTGGCGATTTCGGTGTCATGGTATACCCATCCTGTCTCGTGTGCAGTAGCAGATAAAATTGCCAGACGTCAGTCTTGGGACTCGTTCACAATATAGCCCAATTTACGCTGACGTTGGACGCTAAAACAAACTCAACTCTCTCTCTCTCTCTCTCTCTCTCTCTCTCTCTCTCTCTCTCTCTCTCTCTCTCTCTCTCTCTCTCTCTCTCTCTCTCTCTCTCTCTCTCTCTCTCTCTCTCTCTCTCTCTCTCTCTTTCTCTCTCCTTGCCTCCTCCCTGGGTTCGTGAGGGGACCCACCCATCAAAGATTGTCCAGACCCTCGAGGGGCATATTTGTCCAGGCGACCTAACTTAATTCTCGTGTTTGGTATTTGCTCACGGGGAGAGGAACAACTCAGTCAAGACTAGTTTGCTTGTCTCTTCTTACTCCCTCTTTCTTACTGTCTCTCTCACTAACTCACGAGTTTGCCTGTCTCTTCTTACTCCTTCTTTCTTTCTGTCTCTCTCACTAACTCACGCACACTTTCGATGTCTGCCAATATGCCTGTCTTTTCCGTTTATCTGCCTGTATATCTGTGTTTGTCTGTCTATACGTGTTTGATATATATATATATACACACAAAATAGAGATCTAAACTGGACGAAATCGTGCTGGACATAAGAACTATCTACTCAGAACTTAGGAGACGATAAAACAAAAGAGGGGCAGACCAGCACATTACGCACATCCAATAAGAAGACGGAAAATACAGTGAGGGAGAGGACTACTTGCACTGGTTGGGTAGAGCGTTGGTCTCTCAATCAGGAGGTCCCTGGTTCGAAACGCGCGATCGGTCAAAAATAATATTATATTCATCCAATTTCTTCCCTTTCTGTTTGGATCGGTGTCAGCATAATGTGACCAGCTGAAACAGGAGTTATGGTATCCCCACACTGCCTATGTGTGGCAGCACATTCAATTGTCCGACTTAAGTCGAGTTGAGTTGAGTTGGTTTAACGTCCACCGTAAACACTATAATGTGGACGGACCCCAGGACTGACGTCTGACAATTTTATGTGTTGCCACATACGAAACAGGGCGTGGTCTTATACTGACACCGACCCAACCAATTACAGGGGACGAAATTGGACAAATAAATCTGCCAATCGTGGGCTTCGAACGCGGACCTCCCGATCTGGAGCCCAAAGCTCTACCACTTGAGCCAGTTCGTCCCCCGACTTAGTCTTGGGACCCATCCACAATATATCTTATATAGTACTAACGTTGGACGCGCTGAACAATAGACAAAAAACTCAACAACAACAAAACAACGTTGCGAAAACTAGCAGGCTAGCACCTCAAAGAGCAATCTGTTCAAAGCGCGGAGAGGCAAGCGTTAGTTCAGCAAGTGCTCCTTGCTGTATTGCTCTGTGCTATCTTGCTCTGTGTTATATTGCTCTGTGTTAAATTGCTCTGTGCTATATTGCTCTGTGCTAAATTGCTCTGTGCTATATTGCTCTGTGCTAAATTGCTCTGTGCTATGTTGCTCTGTGCTATATTGCTCTGTGCTATATTGCTCTGTGCTATATTGCTCTGTTCTATCTACCAACAAGCGCTAATTATATTTACCTTTCCTTGTGGCGCAAGACTGTCCTAATGTGCCCTTCCTCACGTCCAGACAGTGAGGGCCCCAGGGCACAATCAGACTGAGCACACTGTGTTTCTCCAAGAGGAGGATGGTATACAATGTACTTCTATTTCCATGGTCGATTCAGCGGAATTCTTCTCTATCATTATTGATTCAGACTTTCTAGGTCTATTTTAGGCCGGGATCTATATTCTAGAGTAAACTTTAAAGTTCAGAAATATAGATCATGATGGTTTGAAACAATGATAGAGGGAATTTCAGTAGGCCTAATATGATAATCTTATGAAAATTCAATGGAAACTCACATTTCCTTATCTCTTTAGGAATATAAATAACGATTTTCCTCTGCAGTTCTCTTGTAAAAAAAAGCATTTGTACAGTTATAGCACCACAAAATGTGCTAAGATGTACAGTTTTAGCTTTAGTAGGCATTCCCCAATCTCAAACAAAGGGAGATCACTCTCAAAGTAACCGCAATAATTTTGAAGTTGAACGTCTTTAGTATTTCCAAGCTAATGCGACCGTATGCGTCTCAGTTTGAGTTACAGAGATTTTTCATTAGATTTATATTCACAATGGCGCTTAAATCCCTCTCGATTACTATGGAAAAATATAGATGCTGATTATGAACCAGATATTGAAATGATCATAAAGAGCAAGAAGCAAGTTCAAGCGCCGATCAGCTCAATCCAAGCCAGATCTAAATAGATCTAGACCTAACGAAGACTGGACTGATATTTTGGTGGATGTTGCATAAACTCGAGCCAAATTTTAACCAAAACCCAAAAATTCAACTTACGCGTCTATTCTCCACAGTTTTCTGATCCTGTTTCTTACTCTATTTTTACCACTCTCCGGGTATTTAGCATATCAAACACACACACATGTAACAAAAAAACAACAACACAATTTTCAATTTTTTCAATTTAATAATTTTTTTATATATCATCATTTAAAAAAACAAAAACTGCATAAAATTTATCCATTTTTCTCTCTGGTGATATCTAAAATTAAAAAAGAAACAACTGTTGTAAAGAAAATCATTGCAAAAAAAGCTTTAAAATAGTTGGAAGGGAATTAGGGTGATCTCCCTGGCTTTGCATTGGAAAGCCTGAACATCAATGATATCAGGCCAACTCACTGAAACAGACAAACATTCGCTTTAAAAGTGATCTATACCACAAGCGCCACAAAGCTACTGTAAAATTAATACAATTTAATCTGATCAGTATTATTTAAAGAAGCACATTGTATAAATAATCTGATAAGTTTAAATGTTTAAATCTAAAAAACCAAAACCCAGATCTTGGAATTAAAAAAAAAATTCAATTTCAAGAAACAATGGAAAACTATCGATTAAAATTTTATATCGAGAAAAATCATTATTCGTAATATTTTTTTTTAATCAATTTTTTTATAAATTGATTTGTGATGCCGTGAAATTAGCTAGTTCGTTGGCTTGTTTGTCTCCCTTGGTTATTTCTTCATACCTCTCTTCACTGTTTTCCAAAGTATATATTTGAAGAATATTTAATTTTCAAATTTTAGAAAGTAGATACTATTCATTTCACGAAAGCACTTTTATCAATTTCATTTTAAATCTGTTTCTAGTTAACAAGTGCAACCGACAACCCGACATGAGCGTCGAGATTGCATTGATTCTGATATCATTGATATTCTAATATCGAACTGGTATATCTCTGAGCGACGCATTTTGCTAGTCAAGGAATGAATTTAATTTACTTGAAATCTTTACTCCATTTGCAAAAAAAACACAAAGGATAATCTTGGCGTCATGCTTCAGAACTCAAATGTGTTAGACGTTTGTGTACTTTTAAGTAATTAAAAATTGTGGTATCTGTTTAAAAGAAGGTGGCTTCTCTTTTAATTTATTTAAACCTAAATTTACGCTTGTTTGTGAAAATCTTAATGATTCTCTCTGTAACTTAATATTGTGTGGATGTCGCGATGGATTAACCTTGTTGTTTTCTTTGACTTTAATGAAGATGCTGCAATTGGAGTGGGGAGTTTCGTCACTGTTAAGTTTAATTATCATGACCATAATATACAGTTTTACTGTGCAAACCAACAACAATGTGTGGTTTAGATATAATCTTAATTAATTTCTTGGTGTTGGTGGCACTTTGCTGTCAAGCTCTGGGTTTCAACAGCAAGGCATCGAATGGTCAAGGCAAATATGAGAGATTTCTCAACAAATGTCACTGTATCTTCTCAGGAAGAGATCGAAGAATACGATAAAATTGTTGTTGTGAAATGAATGAACTTTCTTCAGTTGCGTTGCACTTTTTGAACGTGATCAACAAAGATAATGAAACAAATGACACGTGCGGAATTACAACCGGGATTAGAATTGAATCAGAGCGCTAGGGAAAAGTGTGGGAGATTCATTCCGGTATTTCATTCATTAGGCTGGTGTTTACTTGCATTTAATCAGGAAGCTTTGTAACAAATGAACCCTGGGGCACATCTTCCTTTACTACGCGGTACTTGTTTTCAACAAGTATTTGATACATTACAAGCATGGTGGCTCCGAGTTAAAACGTCAGCCCTAGAAACAGGAGGTCAAGAGTTCGAATCATGCTCCAACAACCTTGGTCCTAACTGTATCGTGTCAGTATAATTAATTACTGCACCACATTTTGAGACCTAGGAGATGTTGAACCAAACGACAGCTTCCCTTACAACATAAGACAGGCTCATTTCTAGAACTCTTTCGTAAGCATATGAAAATATTACACATATCACAACTGTCTCAAGCAGTTACTGATGAGTACTTTGTAATCAATCTTTCATTAGTTTTAAAATCCCCCTTGTTTCCTAGAAGAATCCTTTACGGATTCAGAGGACACCGAGAAAAAGATTCGAACATCCTGCTCAACACTCCAGAGCACAACCGAATGAGCTATCTGACGTCACAAAGATAGTTTGCACTGTTACAGGGTCACGGGTTGTTTGTTTTCAAACAGTACAGTAACATTGATTGGCATCTAGTATGATTAAATCTAGACAAGCTGTAGCAAGCATTCTAAAAAATCGACTATTGAGATTTACTTGGAGTCAAAGTCTAGGGGTAGAATGCACAAACAATACGTAGCTTACGTCTCGTCGTAACAATATAAGAATAAGAAGGCTTACGGCGCAACGTAAACTACGTCATGTTTGTGCAATCTACCCTAGATCTGTATTTTTTTACACTTTATTACCACTGCCAGTAGACAACAAAATGTCAAGCGAAAGTGTCCATTACGAAGAGCAATACAATTCCCTATGGCCGTCAAGAGACACGATTAATCCATATTGAAAAGAAAAAAAAAAACGTGTGAAACATTAGACGACTCCTTTCGTTTCAGACGACAACAACCAATTAACCAAGTCCGAGGTTGACAGCTTGAACGATACATATTTTTCTTTCTTGCCTCATATGAAACCATTAGCCTTTTACATACCGGTATATTAAAGACAATTTGAAAAAAAAGTATTACATGCTAAACAATTTTAAGTACATTTTTATTGACAATCATTGATCAAACGTGTCTGGTGAATATTTTCCTCATCATCGGTGGTCAAATATGATTTTACTAGGACAACGTTTTTGGACCATGGACTTGGCGAAAAATAGCCGTCCAAATAATAATCCGCATGCTGCAGAGTGAAAAAAGAAAAAAAAAAGAAAAGAAAAAAGACCGCCTCTGTTAGCAAAGGATGGGTGCGCAAAAGAGAAGTCCTGTCTTTAAGCAGTTCTTATCTAGATTCTAGCTCTACATTCCAATGTAGATCAACCTCTCGATTCGAAATTTCAACTTTTGATAAAACTGAATTAACTGATATCTAGATAATTTGTGGCCAAGTGTTGATTCTAGCAAGTTGTGGAGGTGAGTAATGATGAAGAGCAAGAAGCAAGTTCAAACGCCGATCGGCACAGTGCAAGTCTAGATTTAAATCTAAACGTATATATCTATTCTCCACAGTTTTCTGATCCTGTTTCTTACTCTATTTTAACTTCTCTCAGAAGAGAATTATTCATTAAATTTTTAATGCGACAAAAATAAATATGCTTCACTTTTTTCCATCAATTTCTCTATATATTGATGTGGGTTTGAGAGAAGTAGAAACAGAGTGTTCTCACACACACGCAAGTAACAAGAAAAACAGAAAAACTTCAGTTTTGTTCAATTTAAATACTTTTTCGTCATTATTGTTTTAATAACAACCATACAACGTTTATCCATTTTCCCATCTGGTGATAGTTAGAAAAAAAAAACGAATTTTGTAAAGAACATAACTGCAAAAACAGCTTTAAAAAGAGTAGTCGGAAGGGAATTAGAGTGATCTCCCTAGCTTTGGGTTGGAAAGACACAACATCAATGATATCAGGCCAACTCACTGAAACAGACAAACATTCGCTTTGAAAGGCAATGTGCTCTATATAATTAAATAACAAGATACAGTTAGATCATCTGGTTGAGTTGAGTTGAGTTGGTTTTAACGCCCAACATCAGCACTATATAGGTTATATATATTGTGGACGGTCGCCAAGACGGACGCCTGACAATTGTATGTGCTGCCACACACGAGACACGGCGGGGATACCATGACTCCTGTCTCAGCTGGTATTGTTGTAGAGAAGGCTATGTGAGGTGAACAAAATATCATCTCTGATATCAAAATATCATTATAGAAATAATTAGGCACAAATAGACCACTTTGTCTGTTGTTATGTACTTTAGCCACATCAGTGACTTGGCCTGTATAAAAAGAAGGCCATGGTGTCAGTACACTGTGCTTGGCCTTTACTCACAGATGACTCGGTGTCACTGTCAGTACAATAGGCTTGGCCTGTACTTAAGAAGGGCTTGGTGTCAGTACAGTGTAAGCGGTTGAGACATACGTCCTGTCATCCCCGCTCTGTCCCTGTTTTCACAGCACAATCTATTGGGAGACTTTAGCCTTGGGACCCGCCCGCTGTATAGTCTAATTGCTGACGTTGGAAGTCAATAAACAGCCAAGCAAACAGGCAACCAACCATAACCAGCATCTATACCACAAGCGACACAAACCATGCACTAAAGTTGATAAATTTGTGTGCTCAGTATATTTAAAGGAAAATATTGTATAATTAATATAGATCTGATAAGTTTAAATGTTAGAAGTGAACAACTAAAACCACATTCTTGGAATAAAAAAAAAATCAATTTCGAGAAACAATTGAGAAATATTGATTAAATTTCAATAGCGAGAAAAATCATTATTCTTAAAATATTTTTTCTAATCATTTTTTTCTATAAATTGATTTGTGGTGCCATGAAATTGGCTAGTTCGTTGGCTTGTTTGTCTCCCTTGGTCATTTCTTCATACCTCTTTTCAATGTTTTCCAAAGTATAGATTTGAAGAATATTTAATTTTCAAATTTTAGAAAGTAGAGACTATTCATTTCACGAAAGCACTTTTATCAATTTCATTTTAAATATGTTTCTAGTTAACATGTGCAACCGACAACCCAACATGAGCGTCGAGATTGCATTGATTCTGATATCATTGATATTCTAATATCGAACTGGTATATCTCTGAGCGACGCCATTTTTCTAGTCCAGGTCAAGGTCAGCTAGTCTCCTTTCCCGCAGGTATGTAGACAAATCAGCCGGACTTGAGTCTAAGAATTGTTCTTTTACAAATAGGTCCCTGAGAGCCTCATATGTCTGTGGTGCTTCCGCCAGTTTCATCCATCGCTCTAAGTATGTCTTGAGGCGGACGATGAACATGCTTGGGTTTTCTCCCTCTTCTGGTGAACAAGTGCGGAAACGTTGCCTATATCCGTCTTCTGTCAGGTTATATCTCTTTTGCAGGACTTCCTTGACACGATCATAATCTGTGGCCTCGGTCTCTGAAAGACGACAAAACGCTTCTAACGCTCTTCCTGTCAGCAGTGCGGATAATGGTGTGCACCAGCTTTCCTTGGGCCATCCACTTGTGGTAGCGAATCGCTCAAACCGAAGTAACCAAGAATCCAGGTCATCCTTTCTGTCCACAAAAGCCGGTAATTTAGGCATCTTGAATTTAGAATGCTCTCCTTCATGGACCGATCTTGTGCTGCCTGATGTAAGGTTGTGTTCACTTTGCTGACTTGCCTGTGCTTGTATCCTTGCCAACTCTAACTGTGTCCTCATTTCCTCCATCTTTAGTTCTTTCTCAGCTTGAAGTTTAGCTTCTCGCTCTTCCTTTTCAGCTTGAAGTTTAGCTTCTCGCTCTTCCTTTTCCTTCTCAGCTTGGAGTTTGCGCAATTTATCCATTTCCTCAATAATAAATTTTTTCTTTTCATCTCCTCGTAACTGCAGTTCCTCAGCAAGCTCTTTGATTTCTTGAATGGACGACATTATGGAGCTTTAACAGCTGAGGGTGCTATTACTGCTATATAAAGAAAGAGACGCTTCGAATACTGGCGCAAAAGCACACGACACAGTTTACGCAGAACACACTGACTCTAGATCTAACTTTAGATCTGATAAATTAGGCAAGCGAAACGCGTGTACCAGATATTAGCCGACGAAGGTTGGTAATCTAGACCTAGCTCTACGCTGAACTAATCTAGATCTCTAGATCTATAATTCTTCGATGCGCCGAACTTGTAGATTCGATCCCGGACGAGCCCCCAGTGTAACAGATTTGCTGGTGAGGTGGTAATCTGTTAGGCTCTGTTTGTCTAGGGGTATTAAAAATATTCACAGCCAATCACACGACTCGTCCGTAGAAAATAAATCCGAAGTCCGCAAGTAACAATTTCAAACTGTTTAATCCAACAAAAGGGCTATACTCTACAATGTTTGTAGGACGGCTCAATAGTACAATTACTGGAGTTTCAATGTAGACTCTGGAAAACAATGTTGACTCTTGAAATGTTGACTCTTGAAATGTTGACCTCTAAATCTAATTAAGATTCTTATTTATACAAAATTTCGTCGAATCATCCAGAACAAGAATTACGTAAATCATAAGAGAATATTCTCGGTACATCTCTTTAGCAATTAACAACCAATCAGAACAAAGGTAAACAAGAGGTGACGAGGTGATTACTATTCTAGAACTAGCCGGAGGTTTCGAGAAGGGCTGTGTTCAGTAAGCAAAACTCACAATCAAATTCTTAGGCTTGAAATACAATCGTTATGCAAACAAACAAGATAATGTACATACATCTAGTCAATCCGCTACCCAAAAGTTACGTCATCATTGATCAAACGTGTCTAGTGAATATTTTCCTCATCATCGGTGGTCAAATATGATTTTACTAGGACAACGTTTTTGGACCATGGACTTGGCGAAAAATAGCCGTCCAAATAGAAATCCCCATGCTGCAGAGTGCAAAAAGAAAAAAAAGAGACCGCCTCTGCTAGCACATGAAGGGTGTGGAAAATAAAGGTCCTGCATTTAAGAAGTTATTATCTTGATTCTAGGGGTAGAATGCACAAACATGACGTAGCTTACGTCTTGTCGCAGGCCTTCTTATTCTTATATCGTTCTGACGAGACATAAGCTTCGTCTTGTTTGTGCATTCTATCCTTGATCTACAGTCCAATGGAGGTGAACCTCTCGATTCGAAGTTTCAACTTTTAATAAAACTGATACCTAGATATTTTGTGGCCAAGTGTTGATTCTAGCATCAATATCTATTAGTTAAGTACCTAGTAATGTTCAATACTTGTTGGTTTTGATATCTATTAGTTCTTTTTTAACGAATTTCAATCGAATTGAAAACGAAATCTAGAAGCCATGCAAGGCGTGTTTTACAACAATGCTGTATGACACGTCTGTCTCGTCGCGCGAGAGTTTGATGCGAGACTTAGCCACAGAGCGAAACTGCTTTGGCACACAGTTTTTATAGTGTTCACTTGCGCAATGTTTGCTAGGTCACATACAGACCACAGCTACAGAGCCAAACCTGTCAGCGACCTTACTGTATTTTCAGCTCCTCCTTCCTCTTCCCGCTCACTTTCTCTCTCTATCTCATTCATAATTTCCAACAAAAATTTTCACATCTCTAATTTGCGTACCTTGTCTTTATTTGCCATCCTATATTTCTTATATTTTTAAATAACTTATCAATATAGCTTGCGTGTGTCGGATTAAAGATCAATATGTCTCTCTTACTGCCTCTGTTGTGTTTTTCCTTCACCAAAAGTTTTGAACTTCTCGTCCCATTTCTTTTCCTTTTGTGTTATCGTAATAATATAATACATATACATCTATTTCTTCTTCTGGTTATCCTTCAATTTCCCCCCTAGCCCTCTTTTATCTCTCCCATCCCCCCAATCTCTCTCTCTCTCTCTCTCCCCCTCTCTCTCTCTCTCTCTCTCTCTCTCTCTCTCTCTCTCTCTCTCCTCTCTCTCCCACCCTCCTTCTTATCTATGGCTCATTTTATCTCCTCACCCCGAGCAAGAATGTTTGCAACACCTCAAAGATGTCTGTTTGAGAATTGAAAACCTTAAGATATTGATTGTATTTGTGAAGAGTGGTAGAGCAGACAGGACTGTATTGATCTCTGCTCCACAGACCTGGGCCCGGGGCCCTCAACCGATGCTAAACTCACAGACAACGTCATTTGCGCTGACCAAAATCAATTCATGGCTCAGAATTGTTATAATTTTAGACCTCCCAAACCAACCAACCATCAGAGATCATTTTGTAGACTAAAAGTGTAGCAAAATGCGCAAGAATACTTTTTTTTTTGGGATTGGGGGGGGGGGGGGTGCGAAAGTTTGGTGCGCCTGCAATTTCTAAGTTAATATTTGCTATGTTTTGAAACTTGAATGCCAGTGGCTGTAGAGAGGCGAAAAGCTTGTCCAAGTGTGTACTTCAAAAACTGTTATCAAATTCGATTGATTTCATCATGAATACCACTAGTCACTGGCAAAAAGCTTGCAGTCTATGCACCATCTAGGCCGTTATCACATTTCATTGGTTAATAATATTTTTCCCTAAGTTTTCTATCACTCACTAAAAAAAATTTTGAATCTACACTTTCCGATGTGATATACTTTTCCAATGCTTCAAGCGTGAATGCCACAACCCATAGAGTAACAAAAAGCTCCCAGCCATAAGGCTTTTGTACCGTCAATACTATTATCATCTTCGATTGATTCAATAGGGTTTACTCAAGTTTTTTACCACTCTTCTTTGAAGGGCTTCAGATAAAATGTGCGTTTTGAACATTATCGATCAGCCATCGATCCCTCAATATCTTTTCTTCTGGAAAAAATGGATGGTAAGGAGAAATCGCTATTAAAAAGTATAAAATAAAACACACATTGAGCCTATCATATCCATTAATTGATCGTAGAAAACGTACTAAAGAAATACTATTATATGTTTTCCTCTTACGCATTTAACTGTGCGAATCCACGAGAGAACTACAAAGTCTAAGAAAAAGTAATATTGAAATGTATCTTGCACGTCTAAGAAAAAGTAATATTGAAATGTATCTTGCACGTCTAAGAAAAAGTAATATTGAAATGTATCTTGCACGTCTAAGAAAAAGTAATATTGAAATGTATCTTGCACGGCTAAGAAAAAGTAATATTGAAATATATCTCGTAGCCAGGTATCCTTCCGCATTATAACATGTTGTAGTAGGTCTAATAAAAATTAGTATTGAAATGTATCTTGTAGCCAAGTAACGCTCCGTGTTACAACATCTTGTAGTAACTACATCGGTGCTATAAACTTAGTACCCGGATTAATGGTACATCTATATAGATTAAAGATAACTTAAATCGGGGCTTTAAACCTTACGCACCTTAGTTTGTTCTTACTATCCCTGCCGTGTAGCGTCCATAAACCTTTGAGCCTCAAAGGCTACCACAACAAATTTAGTACCATCATACAAAACATAATAATGCAGGCTTCGCTTAACGTGAAAGTGGTTGTTTGTAATGTGGACTTCTAACATAGTTGTAGTTTTATATACCACCAGTTTCAGTACAGGAAACAACTTGATGGTTGTTAATTACAGCCATAGACTATGTATCATTCAGACAGTTTTTTTACTAAGGTGTAAAGAGGGAAGCAAACGCCTTAGTTTTATCCCAACCAACATAATTATGCCAAATCGTCCCCGTGAAAAATCTCACTATTTCACACTCTCCGAACAACTGTGCTACAAATATGAACCCCTGTTTAAGGCCAATTTTAGAACGAACTCGTTTTTAATGGTAAAATCTACATTAATTTTAGTCCGGGGATCTATGCTTTAACATGGTAGCACTAAACTGTCCGTAAAGTTTTCTAACAAGCTTTGCCCATGAAGTCTACAGAATTGTAGCACTGTGAAGGAAGGGAGCGGCTTAAAATAGCTTCAATATATATATTGAGAACATACATATCGAAAATTATTTTGTCAAGCACAGGCTTTGCAAGATGAATACATATAAACAGTTATACAAATATACATGCAGCAACACAAGTAGCAAAAGTTTTACTTAAACATAGTTGTATCTAAGTAGTATACATTAATTTAAAAAAAAATAATTTAAGAACTTAGCATACATTCCTTATCTGGACAAGTGATTGCGCATTACATAAAAAGTTTCAATAATGTGATTATGTATAGTACATGTAATAATGATGGTAAAATGCACTATAAATGTATTAATTAAGTTTGCTTTTAAATTATTCTTTTCTTTTTATTTTAATTTATTAACAAAGGCATAGAATGTAAATGTACACCTTCTAGTAACATTATAAATTTTTAAGTTCTCTTGTGCCATTAAAATGTTTGACTGCTTGTGGGTAAAAGCTCTTAACGAAGCGGCCACACCCCTTAAAGGCTCGCATTCTTCTCCCATGGGGCAGAAGATCAAAGTAACGGCTAGCAGGGTGGGAATTATCATCAAGTATTTTAGCTATTTTTCTTTCATAACGAGACATGTAAACTAAAAACA
Organism: Elysia chlorotica; assembly: GCA_003991915.1. NCBI lineage: Eukaryota > Metazoa > Mollusca > Gastropoda > Plakobranchidae > Elysia > Elysia chlorotica. The sequence goes on from RQTK01000653.1 coordinate 21,984, forward strand.
ACGTAAACTATCGATCGCCTTGCATTGCTTTTCATGGAACTTAACACGGGATGGTGGAAATTATAACCCAACTACTTGTTCATTCACAGTCACAACAGCGTGTCGACGGTTTATAGAAAACAAAGACCTGAAAAACAGTAAGGAAACAATGCGGAAAGCAAAAGAAAAATGTTAGGATAGATTTGTTTCTAAATTAAACGATAAAGACGTTTTCTTTAGGGAAGATCTCAAAACAGTTTTAATTTACAGTTTAAAAAGCGGGTATAGGATTTATTTGTCACACTGCTATCTAAAGCTGATCTACAAGTATGTTTTGAAGGTTGCTGTTCTGCTTTGTATTTTCGAAACACGAATGTTTTGATGAATCACTCTAAGGGTAAGATAGAGAACACCAAGGTTTGTTAATGTAATAATATATCATGCTCCAAAAAAAGTTCCATTTTTCTTATATACTCTCACACACGAAAAGGAATTTGTTACTCTTGGTTGTGAGTAGGTGGCAGGATAAATGTAGAAAAGGGATGGGGTGGGGGGTATAGAAACTTGTGGTGTGAGAAGATAAGGGGCAGGGGTGGCGAGGAGGGGGGTATAGAGTCCAGACTGTCACGTGATCTTTCAATAGATGTCTGGCGGGGTGGGGGTTGTACCCCTTGTGGATTGACGGTGTGGAGGGGTGTGGAGGGGTGTGGAAGGGTGTGGAGAGGGCGGAGCCAGCAGCGCACTAACACATTGATCTCCCCTGCCCTGCCTGGCCAAATGGCGCCGCGTCCGGCGAATGAGGCAGAGACTACTCACACTGCCATTGATCTCTCTCTCTCTGTCTCTCTCTTTCCTTCTATCTCTCTTTTCCCCCCTCTCTCTCTCT
>RQTK01000653.1:23071-37323 GCA_003991915.1 Elysia chlorotica
CTCTCTCTCTCTCTCTCTCTCTCTCTCTCTCTCTCTCCTCTCTCTCTCTCTCTCTCTCTCCCTATACGACCAGCAATAACAATCAGATTGGAGAACTAGCGGACCCCACTATATCAAGCGCCCGTGGATTAGCTAACTATTTAAAATAAGAACTGCGCCGTTTCCTATTCTTTTTTCATCTAACCATAAAAGGACTTGAGTATACACATTAAGACAAAGAATATGGGACGCTATGATTATTGGGAAAAAGAAAAGAGAAGCGTTAATATGTTATCAATAAAAAGGTCAACAACTAAACTAATTTAATTTCAGATCAGTAAAGGGTAAATAAACACCTTGGCTTATTAAAAAGACCAATGAAAATATTTAGATCTTTAATAAAAAAAAAAAACTAACTGTTTCTCAGCTGAGCCAAATCTATGTTAATTAATTTAATACTGTCTTTGCATCAGTCGTATGCTGCTGTTAAATTACAACACGCAGAAAACGTTTTAACATTCTTGTTTTAAAAAAAAAACAACAACACCATTATAGTTATTAATAGAAAAGTGTGCAAAATCGTACATCCACGACTTCCTAACAATAATGGACAAGGGACCAGTACAGATCATACGTCATACATTAAGCATCCACTCCTACAAAAAAAAACAATCCAAAAACTTTGCCATTCGCTAGATCGCCGTAATCGTGGCCAGACAGCGCCAGAGTGGCGACTCTACCAGTCTACAGGTTCTCTGAATGATCGGAGAGGGAATAGGGGAATAGGTTGGGGGGGGGGAGGGAGGGAGAGAGAGGGAGAGAGAGATCAATGTTGAAATATATTGGGAATAGGGGAATTGAGAGAGAGAGAGAGAGAGAGAGAGAGAGAGAGAGAGAGAGAGAGAGAGAGAGAGAGAGAGAGAGAGAGAGAGAGAGAGAGAGAGAGAGAGAGAGAGAGAGGGGGGAGAGATAGAGAGGGAGAGAGAGAAGAGAGAGAGAGGAGAGAGAGAGAGAGGGAGAGAGAGGGAGAGAGAGAGGATCAATTCAAACAGAGGATGGGGATCTGTCTGGGCGGTGTAGGGTCGGCAGAGGGAGACGGTCTAGTGCGAATTATCTCCGCTTGGAAAAGTTTACCGCTGAGCGTGATTCCAGAGCGCTGCACAATGCGCATGCGTAGAAATATATTTTTTCATACTGTCTATTTCCTGGCCGGCAACACTCTCCGAGTTTTCAATCCGTTTCGTGGATGAGGTATGTTGCATCATTACTAAGTCTGGAAACACAAATAGCTACATTATAATTGTTGTTAAGGGGTTTGTTTATAGATGGGTGAAAACAAAGGTTTCCTTCCTGGAAGAATATATGTTTGGAATATTACATTTGCTAAACAGATGTTAAATCTCCGACGAGATCAGAAAACTGTTCATAAATACTAGTCCTGGGAGAGGCGCGTTTCACACTCGGGCACATAAACGACACATAGGATCTTTGCGAGACATAGCAAAGACCACAGAGTCACAGAGTCTGGAGACATAGGATCTTTGCCAAAGACGACAGAGTCACGGATTCTAGAGGCATAGGACCACAGAGTCACGGAGTCTAGACATAGGATCTTTGCGATAGACCACAGAGTCACGGAGTCTGGAGACATAGGATCTTTGCCATAGACCACAGAGTCACGGAGTCTGGAGACATAGGATCTTTGTTATAGACCACAGAGTCACGGATTCTTGAGACATAGGATCTTTGCGGGAGACCACAGAGTCACGGAGTCTTGAGACATAGGATCTTTGCGAGATAGAGTCACGGAGTCTGGAGACATAGGATCTTTGCGAGAGACCACAGAGTCACGGAGTCTGAAGACATAGGATCTTTGCATAGACCACAGAGTCACGGAGTCTGGAGACATAGGATCTTTGCGATAGACCACAGAGTCACGGAGTCTGTAGACATAGGATCTTTGCGATATACCACAGAGTCACGGAGTCTGGAAACATAGGATCTTTGGCAAAGACCACAGAGTCACGGAGTCTGTAGACATAGGATCTTTGCGAGAGACCACAGAGTCACGGAGTCTGAAGACATAGGATCTTTGGCATAGACCACAGAGTCACGGAGTCTGGAGACATAGGATCTTTGCGATATACCACATAGTCACGGAGTCTGTAGACATAGGATCTTTGCGATATACCACAGAGTCACGGAGTCTGGAAACATAGGATCTTTGGCAAAGACCACAGAGTCACGGAGTCTGGAGACATAGGATCTTTGCGATAGACCACAGAGTCACGGAGTCTGGAGGCATAGGATCTTTGCGATAGACCACAGAGTTACGGAGTCTGGAGACATAGGATCTTTGCAAGGCTTGGCAAAGACCACAGAGTCACGGAGTCTGGAGACATAGGATCTTTGCTATAGACCATAGAGTCACGTAGTCTGGAGACATTATGATCTTTGCGAGAGACCACAGAGTCACGGAATCTGGAGACATAGGATCTTTGCTATAGACCACAGAGTCACGGAGTCTGGAGACATAAGATCTTTGCTATAGACCACAGAGTCACTGAGTCTAGAGACATAGGATCTTTCGAGGCATAGCAAAGACCACAGAGTCACAGAGTCTGGAGACATAGGATCTTTGCGATAGACCACAGAGTCACAGAGTCTAGAGATATAGGATCTTTGCTATAGACCACAGAGTCACGGAGTCTGGAGACATAAGATCTTTGCTATAGACCACAGAGTCACGGAGTCTGTAGACATAAGATCTTTGCTATAGACCACAGAGTCACGGAGTCTGGAGGCTAAGGAGGGACCACACTCACCATCAGAAGAATATCCACACTCACTATAGAGGCCTGGAAGTCTGAGAGCTTGAGAGACCGGAATGGTTAGCGTCAAGTGCCAACAAGTGGCTGGGTTGGCGAGATTGGCTGGCTAGGCTAGGCCCACGGTTCTTGCTCACAGCTGCTGCCGCTGCCCCCATGCACGTCTACGCGTCTCACAGTCTCTTGTTCTTCATTGTGCAAGGACCACTTGATCAACATCAAAGAGCTGCATTGATGTTAACAAACGGTCTATTTTTGTGGCAAAGGATTCTGTGATAATCTGGCAAAGAACACAATAACACTTTAAGGAGTGTTCTAGTATTTTGCTGTGATTTAGGAGAGAGAGAGAAAGTGATAAAATTATAGCCGTCCAGTTGTTTGAAAGTGAGTTAGGCAATCCAGCCTTATTCACGGAGTTTCTATTTCAGTGACTTAGTGTATGTGATTTTTTTAAATCTGAATGTTATATTCTGGATCCTTAAACACAACTATTCTCTCACATATTTCTCGCCCCTTGTTGGGATAAAGAGGACTTCAGAAACTTTTTTGTTTCTTCACCAGTTTTGTGTTTTTTAATCCCCAGTTTTCTTCAATTTAAGTGTTACCACTGTTTTACTAATCATACAAAAGGTTTTAAAAATTAGATAATTAGAGTTGTGACTTTCTCTTGTATTTGGGACCGCGTTTTAAACATTGTATTTCTTATTTTCAACTAGGTGACTGTATCCGGTGACGATTCAATCATGGATTGTTAATGACCTGGGATTGACTTAAGACTGAAAGGAGACCTCCACAAATACATTGTAAGTACAATCAATTCCACCACACTAGGACTGATCCAAGAAACGTATTGTTTCTTTAGAGTGTTTTTTTTATTTATTATAAAATAGTGATTTGTATGTTCTACTCCAGTTTAAATATTTAAACGACATGCTGATGGTCACTGAATTACCTCAATGGCGTATCTAATTCTTTTTCTTTTTGTTTAGGTTTTATAAAATCAAGTTTAATTTGGGCAAATCCTGCTATATTTTACAAAAGACAAATACAAGACAATTTGAAAATAATACATATATTTGAGTCAACCTCCAGTTTAAAGGTTATATAAAGTGAAAATAACAAGCTTCACTTTCATTTCAACGGTTATTATAATAAATTTTGAAATAACAGTAAATTTCGTGTTGTGTGGTCGTTGCCTGTTCTTATTGACTGTTTTTCTAAACTTAAAAAGATGATGCAAAAAGGACTTGACAGTAATTACAGATATAAGTTAAAACATGATAACTATTTGAAACTGGTGAAGAATTGTTATAATCTAATGCATTTACTCTGTATTCAACCAACACATTTAGCTTATATTTATTTTACAAACACACAATAACATAAATAACAATGTACAATTTAAAACCACGTTATATTTTGGACAAAGTGGAAGCTTTATGCCTGTTTAGGCTTTGGTCGAAATTAATGATCGGAAACTTTTAAAGATCGTATTAAAGAACCACATTGCAAAACAAATTATGGACATAATATTTTTATGTCGAGAGAGGAAGTTAAATTGTTTAAAGTTGAAAATACAATGTTCAATATGGCCGATTGGATGTTGGAAGAAAAAAAAGGTAGGATTGGGGCAGAGAACCCTCATCAACTTAAAAAAATTGTAACAACTCATACAGTGAAACATTGTTCGAATTGTGAGAAACAATCACTCAACATTTCTAGTGTTGTGTATGACCCAGATCCTTCGGCCGGTTGACATATTTAAAGCTAGTAAACAGCAAGTTTTGAGAAAAAATACTAATTAACCTTTAAATCAACTCATCTTTTTCCCAACGCCGACATAACGACATAAACATTTCAACACCCATTTCAACACCACTACTTTATTACATGCCCGCTTCAGTTAACTCCCTTTCTGTTTGTGTGTGATTTACACTGTCAGTAGGACAAACTAATAGATTAACCAATTATAGAGCTACCAGGCCGAAAAGGATATGAAAATGCGATCAAATCCGTTGTTATACGTCATGTTGATAGTCATGTGATTAACACCAACAAATTCACGACTGCTCCAGCCTATGAACACCGCTGTGAAGCAAAAGTGGCGAGTGATTCTCACGCCGTTGGGGCTGCTGATGTGGGAATTTCTGCGATTGCAAACTAATACAGTGTGTAATGTAGTACATGTATTACATTATTTGGCTTAAAACTTTGTTTTTCAAATGTACAATAAATGCACACTACTCGATACCGCAGCCAAACAGACACTTTCTACAGTAGTGATAAATCTGATACATTGTAATTCTATATATCTAAACTCAATAATGATTTAACGTATACAAAATCACATATCCAGCCTTTAAATACCTAGAATGATAGTTTAGAGCTTATATAAGCCTTGCCTATAGGAGTGCTACTGAACCACTGAAAATAAGATTGAAATGCACTGAAAATTTGTTTTGCGATATTTTTGCACATAGTATTAACTTCTTCAGGCCTAATATAAAACGCTAAGGATACAAAAGTAATGTAAGTGCACTGAAAATGCGATTATTGAATCTCTACTATAGGATAGTAAAGCGTTTTCTACGGTTACCAATGAAGGCGAACAAACAGACAACATTTTTTTAGGGTAAACGTTCAGAATTATTTTTTGAAGTATCAGATTATACACCCTTTTGATAATCTTTGATTTCAGACACATTTTATTTCTTTTTAAAAGAGCAATCAGATAAATACTGTAGAAAAGGCACACAACTTTGTATGGTGAATGGAAATTTACGCCTTTGTAAGGCATAAAGACACATACAGAGATATGTGAAGTCCTTCTGAAAATGTTTTAAAATAACCGCATTGTGGGTGGAAACATTTCAGTGTGCATGAATAGGCAGCATCGAGCTAACCCTTCATCTTGTTTTTTTTTCTATAGTGCGGAATATTTAACAAGCAAGAAAACACTAATGGCGTTCCCCAATACAATATCAAACGCCTACTCTTTAAGTTTTCTTATGGGAGGGGAGAGAGAGAGAGAGAGAGAGAGAGAGAGAGAGAGAGAGAGAGAGAGAGAGAGAGAGAGACAGGGAGACAGAGAATCTTAAAGATCTTAAAGAAAATAAATAAAAATGAACATTTCATAGACTAAAAAGGATAAGATTTTGAAATAACCGTTGAGGAACATCCATTATTTGTACATGAGAGACAGCAAGGGGAATTAACTCTGAAGTAGCGCGCTAAATGGGCAAGAGTTGAGCACACATGTCCAGTTCTCACACTGTCCACAATCACCCAGAGCGCGGCTCAAACGTTGTGTTTTGCCACATCAGACAGTGATGGTCGGTCGGCACTGTATGGCTTTGAAATCTTTCAGTATAAGATTTAAGATTCACGATTCAAGGTTCAAAACTCCTTATTGTCTTTTAACAAGCATTTTTTTTTTCATTTAGCATCGTTTACATACGGTGACACTACAAACTTTTATATAAACTATCAAAGATACATCGTGGGAAAAGCGTTAACACTTAGATTTATCCTTGTTTTAGCAGTAACATATATATTTCTCATCTCTTTACATCTAGCTCTTTTTCTCACACACGCACGCGCACCCATTCTCATAAACACAGCTAAAGCAGTTACTGTAAAATCTCAAAACGCCGGCATTGAAAAAATACAACAAAAAAAATTATAAAAAAAAACAATAACAAAAAACAACTAAAGCTTTTTTAAGTTGATGGCGCAATGTATATTATTCTGAAAAGAGAATTGCACAATGGTTCTCGGTTTTCTTGGAAGAGTGTGAAGGCATTGTATACTTATACTTTGATGTTGTATATACCTGAAGTCTAAATTTAAATAATGTCAATATCAAGAGCAAACTGAATATCAACAAAATCAATACCAGTAACAAAACATTGCAACACACTGAAAATGTAAAAACTTCGGCTCATGTCTTACAGACAAAAAGTTCAATCTGAAAATCAACAAAATCAAAATTATAGCAAATTTGCAATTATAGGTAACATAAAAATGAAAATACAATATCATGTCTAACAAACAGCAGACTCAGTGTAAGAAATAAATACAAATTAAAAATTGTGAAAGAAAGCAGAGAGAAATTTTTATGGAGATATGGAGATTCTGATCTCCTGAAATATAGAATACACAGTGCTAAACTACCCTCTGTTGCTATTTATACTGACAGCACTTGAACGAAATATCTTGTGTATCTGATATACTTTTTTTTTTTTCAAAAACCACCAACATTGTATAAAGGTTTAAAGCGATGTTGCATTCTCTTAACTATTGTTCATTTGCAAGCATCCACTACCATTTTTCCCACCACCTCTCCACATTTCTCTCAATGGCGCTACTTCTCCGGTGCGTTCAATATTTACAAATGTCCCACATAGTTTTTACTTCCTACCCCAAAATAGAAACAAAGGTTCCCTCATTAAGAAGCGAAAATGACGCCTTGCCCAAACACAAACCAAGCAACATCGATCTGTACTGATAAATGAACGTGCCTGATCGGTTCATAGATTTCCGGCCCTGGTTCTGCAACATTCGACATTCGCCCTAACTTTGTTCCAGGGCGATCGGGAAAACCCACTGCATGTGTCGCTTCGACCACAGGTCTGTGATCAAATAGCTATTGTTGCTGGTGACGCAAACCTTAAACATGCCAAGGTGTGTTTGCATCCAAAACAATGGCCCTGTCTATTTTTAAACTGCAAGGAGATACTTTATATAGACGCCTTTTTATTTCCTAAATCCTACTATTAAAATAATAATGCTATGAATTAACATATTATATTTATCAATTAATGTTGATTGTTACAAGTTAAAGAAAAGTTTTGTGAAACATAATTATATGGCTAGTAGAAAACAACAAAAATGTTGTTTTATTTGTGTTTCGGCACAATTAGCGTGTGAATGAGTCCTAAACGATTAACTCAGGTAACAGTACGACAGTCTTTGTGTCCTCTCATACACTCATAGAATGGCAATCACAGGAATGAAATTTAATAACTCTGCATGGATTCTTTTTAGCTTGTAGTGTTCATTCCATGTTAAAACTAGTGCGACATCGAATAACTGTGATAGAGTCATTTCATTCTCAATAATGAAAAAATTATTGGACATAATTTTTGTGTGAGATGAGAATCTTCTTAGCTTAATTTCCATAGATCCATGGAAAGTCAGAATTTCAGGCATCCCACAACCCGGTTAGTTTTAAAACACACTACGTTGAAGAATCATTAATCTCGATTGCGACGTTAAAGGAATGATCATATCATTTCACGACACCGACTTTATACTTCAAAAAAAAAAAAACAACAAAAAAACATCCAAATAATATTCTAAGTACAAGTTTTGATTACAAAAGGTAAATTTGTTTTCTTCTTTTTTTAAGTATTAGCAAGATTTCCCTCACGTCCAAAGCAAAACGCATCTACGACAATGAGTATTTTTCTTCTTTTTCTTCTTCTCCTTCTCCTTGCTATATGCTTAAGTATAACAATTATGCCCCCCCCCCCTTTCCAAGCTCTTTGTGCGACTGTATTCCTCCTGAACTTTGTAAGAAAGCTTCGGTTACTTTCACGTAGATGGAAGGAATGCATTGACAATCAAGCGCATAAGAGGAAATTATAAAATATGAATCGATTTCACTCAAACTATTTGAAATTTTGCCAGATCTGACTATTATGGCTAAAAGTTTATCATGAACCTTCAGTTTCTCACATCGATTGCTCTGCACTTACAAAGACTGTTTGGCTCATCATTTTCCTTCCCTTCTTTTCTCACGATTGATCTTCAAGCTTAGAGCTATACAAAGCCTATAATTATCTCCCCGTTACTATCTCCCGTGGAGTAATTATACTATGCACTTATCTGAAGGTCCTTTCTGATACACTATTGTGTTCCTATGTTCAATAAATCTATATAGTCCTTACAAAACTGTTCAAATATTTTACATTACAAAAAAGAGTAAAGACTCAATTGTCTGTTTTTTTGGTGTGTGTTTTTTGTTATTTGTTTGTTTGTCTGGTTTTTGATAGGTGAAGTTTCAAAATACTCTGTTTACCATAATGTAAATTTAAACGGAAAATCGCAAAGCGTAGGCAAAAATAATGAGCTTCAAAGGAGCCCAATGGAACGTTTGATTCCAAATAAAGTCCATTTCAAACACGACTCACTAAACCTATTGTTAGTCTTTGCACAGAAATATAAAGCAGACGGTTTTTTTTATTTCCCCCACAACATGGAGCGTATAAACATTATCATTACAGAACATTGGACAAGAAAAGACTGTGTATGAGTATTTCTAGACCGCTAGCTATACGCAAAAGGACATCCCTAGATTCACAAGGATCCAAAGTGTTAAATCGCTCCTTGAGATATCGATGCAATCAGAAAAAAATTCCAAGACATGCTTTTTAAGGATCTTATCTATTTTACGATGGTCTTTTGATGTACATGTATCTGTTGTTTTGAGGAAGAAAGAAAACAAGAGAGTAAGAAAAAAAGACCGAAACAAATAACGAACTCTTTAAGGAACAAAACAAAAAACTTCTACTATAGTCACTGATATGAGTTGAAAGTTCTCCCACTCCCAGCACGTAATGAATTGTTAATAGCGCCAGATGATTGCCCGTGACATTGCTTCAAAGCCACCTGTGAAACCATTATCTTTGTACCAATACCGCTGTTTAGATGCTTAGAGAAAGAAATCAAATAACTTCGCAATAGATGGTATATTTTACAATAGGTGCATTGTTGCTATCAATCGTTTAAAAAATCAGTTTATATCATTGTTACCATTTATAAACATAGCCTTAAAATCAATTTATATCAATGTTACCAATTATAAACACAGCCCTAAAATTAGTTTATATCAATGCTATAGTTTATAGAAACATAGCCTTTCTCTCTCCCCTTTCCTCTCACCTTCTGTCTGTCTGTCTGTGTGTCTGTCTGTCTGTGTGCCTGTCTGTCTGTCTGTCTGTGCCTGTCTCAGTCTCTTGCTCTCTCTCTTACTCTCTCTTGCTGTCTGTCTGTCTGACTCTGTCTATGTCTCTGTCTCTCTCTGTCGCTGTCTCCGTCTCTCTCTCTTTCTCTCTCTCTGTCTCTCTCTCTCTCTCTCTCTCTCTCTTTCTCTCTCTTACCGTTTACCAAGACCGCCTCCAGCAATTTGTTGGTGTTGTAGCAGAGCCGCCTGCCTCTCGCGTAAAAAAGTGCCTTCTTTCCGGTGCGCACTGCGCAAGTCAGAATCTGAAGGGCTTCAATTTCCGGTCCCTCGCTCTGCTCCTCTGTTACTTCTGAAGGGCTTGGGGAGGAAAGATACAGGAGATTTTTTTAAGTTGACTGGTGGTCGTGCGACTGGTCTCTCAATCTTTTAGGGATTCTCTAGATGATAATATCACTGCCGTTCAACATTTACAAAATTCTTAATTAGTCACAATTATTACACTCAACAACCTTGTCTCCTAAGGTTGTAGTTACAAATACAACGGTGCTAAAAACTTAGACCCTGGATTAAGTGTTGATTTTAAAAGTAAAAAAAAAAAAAAACAAAGAACAAAAACGTTAGACTGTGGTTTATATTTATAGCATTGTTGTACTTCCTAACCTTAGTTCATTAATTTGAAATCAATAACATAAAATACACCCAGCAGCAAAATAAGAAAACTTAGGTTCAAGCACATACAAACTTTTCATATACTGAAAAAAACATCAGTCAGTAACTGATACCATAGAATTAGAGACGCATTATTCAATAACGACAGCCCCCTTCACAATCAGGGGGTCTAGGTACGAGAACTTAATTTATTATGTCAATATCCTTTACCTACCTCTTTACAGAAAGGTAATAAATAAAAGGTGTCCGTTTTTGTTTGTTTTGTATTTGTTTCGTATTTGTCTTTTTTTTTTTTTGCTTAACGTATCAAGCTATGACTGTCATGTTATCATTATTGTCTCGTTTTACATATAAAGGGGCTCTCTATTTTTCATTGTTCCCGAAACGATCTTCAAAAACGTATCAAGCTATGAATGTCATGTTATCATTATTGTCTCGTTTTACATATAAAGGGGCTCTCTATTTTTCATTGTTCCCGAAACGATCTTCAATTCAAATAACTCCTGTTTTCGTCGACGTGAAAGACAAAAGAAAAAAATCTTTATTAACAGGATGATTGATAGTAGCCATTTGTTAATCTAATCTGGATGATATCGAATAAAACTAAAACTCAAAGAGGAGGACACTGAGGTGACATGTAGCACAAAAGAATGCGATGGTTGATCCGGTAATTATAACGACCAGTTGTTCAAAAAGGTCAAATGAAGTTTTCACTACCTCTTTAGTTACTGATAAGTAACTCAAAGTGAATTAACCAAAATCTTTAACAGTTTCCTCATGTGTTCCTTAAATATATTGACTTTGAAGAGATCTAGGCCAGAGAAAACGGGATATCTCTGAACAGAATCCAATGATTTTAGAACAAAAACTAATGGTATGATTAATTTTGTGCTCTAGTGAATGCGTGTACTGTGAATTAAAAAAAACCACAAGATTATTGTAAGTCTGTGCTAGCATCAACTTTCCACAAAGCTAATTGCATTGTAACGTAGCCGACGCAAAGCTTTCGATTAGTTGGAGCGTACACGAAATGGCCAAGTTTGTCCCCCGTTGCTGTGCCTGTTTCTGTCCTTCCTTTTCCCGAATGGCCATTTAAATTTAAAAACAGCTGATGCTCTCTCTCTATCTCTCTCTCTCTCTCTCTCTCTCTCTCCCTCCCTCTCTCTTTCTCTCTCTCTATCTTTCTCTTTCTCTCTCTTTCTGTCTATTATCTCTCTTTGACTTGTTCTCTCTATCTTTCTCCTTCTATTTCTCAGTCTCTCTTTCGTTTCTGTCTATCTGTATGTCTGCCTGTCTGCCCGTCTGTTTGTCCGTCTGTCTGTCTGTCTGCCTGCCTCTTTGTATGTCTGTCTGTCTGTCTGTCTGTCTTTTTCCCTCCCTCCATCCCTCTCTCTCTCACTCTCTCTCCCTCTCTCTGTGTCTCTCTTCTCTACCCCCCCCCCTCTTCTCAGCCGCTCTCAATCGCATAAAGGAGCAAGGAAGTTGACATCTGTCCCTTTCTCACGCGTCGCGTTTTATGCCAAGTTGGAAAGGCACATCCACTGGCCAGATTTTCGAAGCGTGCTCAGCCCAAAATGCCGGTGGCGCTAACAAATCGAATGGGTAAACATGGACTATAATTAGCCAAGTTGGACAACAGTTTGTCGGCTTTTTTTGTAAGCAGACTATATTTAACATAAAACTAGTAATGCATGCTGTCTTCTTTTTGACTCTCATTGAGACATAGCTTGAAAACTGTTTCGTACTTGCTGATATGAGAAAGAGAGAGAGAGAGAGAGAGAGAGAGAGAGAGAGAGAGAGAGAGTCTCTTTCTCCTCGACTAAATTTTCTATTTTACACGCAAGTAAAAGGATCCACAGATATTTCCCAATCTTTTTTTTTTAAATAGAAAAATACAGTAAACCAAAACACATTACTGCTGGTTTATTTTACAATCCATTACAAATTGTAATTGCATAAGCACCACCCTTTTTTCCACCAACTTTTCATTTCTAGTCCTTGTTTGGAGCGCTTGGTTATAATGTCTAATTAAAAGCTGTCCAAAAGATGCCCAGATATTGAACTTTCCCAATTTCGACTTTTTTATATTTCTTCTAATTCGTAAAGCCTTCCGTTCGCTATCTGTCAAAATATTTGTTGGATTTTATCACCTCCTGGTTAAGTCAGTGTCATTATAAGGGAGCGACTACACCAATTCATATATCCATCCAAGTCAGACACAGACAATATGCAGCTATTTATTTTTGGTGGTTTTTTGTTCATCGAGATACACAGGATGTCGCACGACGGATAACAGCTTCCAATGCCGGGCTGACAATCTGTGTTTTGCGACAGGGAGGCAAAATCTGACCGGCTGGGATAGAGATCCTGGAACCTGGCACTGTCTCTGTGTGGCAACCCGTTAAGTCAGGTGTTAGTTTTGGGATATGGCCTAGCAGCTGGCATTGGAATCAATCAACCAACGAACTAACCAACCAATCAACCAACATTAATTCTGTAAACTTTCAGTACGGGTGGTAACCAGAGATGTTCCACCTAGTCTGGCGTAAAGTCAGGTCTTGGTCATGGGATTTAGCCAAGTTGCTGAGATTGTAAACCCATCAACCAAACCAACCTAACTAACCTAACCAACCGCACCAACATATTGACATCTGTTAAAACGGGTGCTTATCAGAGAGATGATCGGGGTAGAACATCGGCTTCCGACGCCGCAAAAGGTCCGTGGTTCGAATCCTGGCGATTTCGCACCCTTCTGGTTGGGTAGGTGTCAGTTTAATGTAACTGACTGAGCCTGAGACAGGAGTCATGGCATCCCCACCCTGTCTCGCCTGTAGCAGCACATAAAATTGTGAGACGTAAGCCTTGGGATCCGACCACAATATAGCCTATGTAGTGCTGATGCTGGACGTTGAACCAACTCAACACAGAGATGTTCGACCTAGTCTAAAGTCCTGTCGGCATTGCTCTGCTCTGCTCTGCTCGCGACCTTGACCTTCTACTGTCGCCGATTAATCTGTGACGTGTCGGGGCCGATGAAACCGTAGGTCTACGTGACTTACCGAGAACGATCAATCCACAGGGTGTCGCGTTTTCGTACGCAATTTTCACTTGCAGGAATTCGTGGGTGGAAGGAGGTGAACACTAATCAAAATCTGAATTAAGTGACAAGGACATAAATTTTGACAAGTCAATAGGCGAGTGACGCATATTCCTAAGCTGTTAAATTGGATCAGTGACGCAGTTTTTTTTTTTTTTTTTTTTTTTTTTTTTTTTTTTTTTTTAATATTAACTCAGATAATAGTGCGGAGAAACTTAATTTGACCCCTGTTCGTTTTTCTGACCATCAAAATATAATATTATAAAATAATGTTAAAACATATCACGAACTTCATAAATATTTTGATTGAAGAAAAGAAAGCATGCTCAATACTTCTATGAGATACAGTTTGTGTGTCCGCTTTTCTAACCATCAAATATGATCATATTACATAATGCTTCAATATGTCGCGAACTTTTAATTTTCAGTAATAATTCCGATGAACTGAATACAATTGGGCCACATAATTATGTATACCCGATTGACTCCTGGCTCTGAGTTTTCTATTCTAGTTTTTGAGTCGTTTTAACGTCCAACAGCATCACTATATAGGCTATATTGTGGACGGAAGCCCAGACTGCTGTCTGACAATTTTATGTGCTGCCACACACGAACAGGGGGGAGACACCAAATTGATACCCACCCAACCAGTAGGGAGCAAAAACGCCATGGCTCGAACCACAGACCTTTTGCGTCGGAAGCCGATGGTCTA
>RQTK01000653.1:37344-48877 GCA_003991915.1 Elysia chlorotica
CCTCTTTTCTCTTTTGCTTTTCAAACAATCAAATATAATAACATAACATACTACTTGTAGATGTCGCGAAATATAGTTTATATTCTCAGTGTTCCAAGGAAATGATGAAAATCTCGAATTTGTTTGTCTACCTCATGAGCAAGCCACGACGCACGACCCTCTCCTTGAAGCATTTTTAGGTCGTTGAAGACTTAGTGTTTAGCGTCATGTCAAGCTGTCTTAAGTGGCAGATGTTGTTGAGTTGGTTTAACGTCCAACATCAGCAATATATAGACTATATTGTGGACGCGTCCCAAAACTAACGTATGACAATTTTATGTGCTGCCGCACATGAAACAGGGTGGGGGTGCCATGACTCCTGTCTCAGTTGGTCACATTAAACTGACACCGGCCCAACCAGTAGGGAGCGCAATCGCCAGGGCTCGAATCCGGACCTTTTGCGTCGGAAGCCGATGTTCTACCCCAGGACCACCGCGCCCATCTTAAGTGGTAGCGCGTTACGCTTCTGTTCGGAAGGTTACGGATTCGATTTCATCTTCAGGCAGATTTACTCATTTGTCAGATTTCGTCATCTACAGGTTGGGCTTGTGCCAGTTTAATGTGAACACCTAAAACAGAGATCCCTTTTTCCGCGCTGTAGCACCTGATCTGTATCTAGGGGGCGACTGTGCTTCACTCTCTAACTCCCTCTCTCTTTCTCTATCTCACTCTTTCTTCTTTCTCTCTCTCTCTCGCTCATTTACCCCCTTCTCTTCTCTCTCTCTCTCTCTCTCTCTCTCTCTCTCTCTCTCTCTCTCTCTCTCTCTTCGGGTTTAAAGGCTCAATCTCTTGACTGTCTACGATAAATTTACATTTAAACAGCTGAGTATATTTCTGTTCATAATGTCATAATTTCAACGCGGAGTACGTTAGCACAATCCGATAATGCTCTGGTGAGCTTCACAAGAAAAACTCTCACAAATCTTTGTTAATATTTATCTGACTGTTAATACTACCAAAAACTTGAGCATCTGCACAATGACATGAGAATTTTACTACGCAGTGACCTTTATGAGAATTTCAAAATAATTAATCCCGTTTCGCAACTTTGGCGGCATGCCCTGTCTAGCAAGTCCGCCTTAGTAGTAATATGAGAAGGAAAGTTGTCTGAGATTAAAGATTTAGGGGAGAGAGAGAGAGAGAGAGAGTGAGAGAGAGAGAGAGAGAGAGAGAGAGAGAGAGAGAGAGAGAGAGAGAGAGAGAGAGAGAGATTTGAGTTGAGTTTAGTAGGTTTTAACACCCAACATCAACACAATATAGGCTATATTGTGAGCAGGCCCCATGACTGACGTCTGACAATTTTATATGCTGCCACAAACGAGACAGGGCGGGGACGCCATGACTCCTGTCTCAGTCGGTCACATTAAACTGACACCGACAACCAGTAGGGAGCGAAATCGCCAGGTCGAACTTGGACCTTTTGCGTCGGAAGCCGATGTTCTACCTCAGAGAGAGAGAGAGAGAGAAAGAGAGAGAGAGAGAGAGAGAGAGAGAGGGGGGGAGAGGAGAGAGAAAGGATGAGAGAGAGATGGAAAGAGAGATTAGAGATTAAGAGAGGAGGAAGAAAGTAGAGAGATAAGAGATAGATAGAGAGAGAGAGAGACAGAGAGAGAGAGAGAGAGAGACAGACAAACAGACAGACAGACAGACAGACAGACAGACAGACAGACAGACAGACAGACAGACAGACAGACAGACAGACAGACAAAGAGAAAGACAAATAGTCATACCTACAGAACGACAGAAAGAACGGCAGGCAGACAGGTATACGTTATGACAGACAAAAAGACAGAGAGTGTAAAAAATAAAGAGAATAAAGGAATTATTCCAGTGAAAACTTTGAGGAGTAATCTTCCTTTTTTTACTGGTTTCATATTAATATTTATTACTCATTTATGATTTACCGGTTGTCATTAGGGCGCTTTGTTGATAGTGGAAGTCACTGAGTGAGCTCTTTGGCTTAGGCAATAAAGTCTTAGATCTCAGTTTTACCTCAGATTGCTTGACAAGCAGTGCCATCACACAATTCTTGTCAATATAATAGTTACGGTTGTTGGTTTTATATGTATATTAGACAACCAACAACCTTAACTATTTTAACAATGAGAATAATATGATTATATATAAAATCTGCAAGCAGTAGCTTAAAGTAATACAGATAAATTTGTTCTGAAAAGCAAAATTGAATCCATATAAAAAGCTGTAAGACTGAGCATGTATCTTTACGCAGCAGCTCCAATTCAAGCAATTACCTGCGTTCGTCTCAAACAGTACAAGTAACCGTATTCAAATTTATTGCTACAATAGAACATTAGTTTTCAGTGACACATCTGTCAACCACATTCAACCACTGGACTGTACGTGTTAGTCATGACGAAAACAGTAAGAAAATGCTAACAAATGCTTACAAATACCCTTTTGGGGCAGAATATTGTCAGACGTGCATCGAGGTCTTGGTGAACGTTTGCTCGCTGATTGAGAAATGTTTGAGTGCTGATAGAGACACCTCCAAACTTGTTTTAATTTTCTTTATGATCATCGATCAAGCAGCGGGTTTGTGCGCGTTGAGAGCTGGTGAGCAGGTGATCAGAGCTCCCCCCACACTGTGAGGGCTAAGATCAAGCAGCGGGTTTGTGAGGGTTGAGAGCTGGTGAGCAGGTGATCAGAGCTTCCCCCCTCCCCGGGCGCTGTGAGGGCTACAGGTAGACCAGTGAGGGCACGCGCGAGGCGACTAATTGGTCCTCTAGTCTCTAGTCCGCCACTCGACGCTGGATTACCTGGCAGATCCAACGACCTGGTGGGGTAGAGTATAAGACAGCGTCTGTCTGGCATCGCATCAGACCATCAGTCACACCAGGTGGAGATCAGGATCATCCCCGTGTCGTTTAGTTTGCAAGTTTTTTTAGAACTGAGGAAAATCAATCTCAATTAGGTTTATACTGGTGTAAATGTAGTTATTTTGTGATGTATTGGGTGTGAGAGACAATTAAAAGAATCATATTCCATATAAATCTCAAGAATGTGTACAAATGGAACCTGATTCGAACCTGGTAAAGGAAGATCTTTAGTTCTTTTGGACTAAAATTAAAATTATACGGATCGCGTCGCTTATAAAACATAAACGTCAAAGGATTGTATAAAAGGAAGAGACTTTTTAGCTTAACACTTTGTCTGTGATAAAGTGTGCACTTAAGTTAATGAAACTCAAACGAATCCCATTCACTATATAAAACATAAGCACCGAACATTTGTATAAGCGGTATGACCATTTGTGATCCTAGTAAAAAGATATCTAAGGAAATTAATTCCTGCTTCACTTTCAATGGGATGTGTGGTATTTGATATGTAACACATAGACAAATACAATAGGTGACTTAACAGCTGCTACGGTAATCAAGGCTTCTTTCCTGTAAGTATAATTATTTCTGTGAGTATTTGAACCCGCTCGTTTTTGTCTATGTCTCTCTTAGATAGTTATGTGGCTACGTGCATATAAGACTGTGTCATCTCTAGCCAAATACAAATATCAAATTGCACTCTAACTTTCTTTTACTTGAAAAGTGGTATAGTACGCAAAGATAGATACCAAAAAAATGTAAAGCTGTTTCTGTTTAACTTATATTTCTTTGCCATTTCTGGTGAATAGTCTGAAAGGTATGAACATGATTTTGTTTATTTTCATTTTCTACGATTACAAAAATGGGATGAAATGAAAGAAATCACGACAATCACCCTGCACAAGTATGCAAAATTTATTTTAATTTCATAAGTTGGCTTTTTACTAGTGCAACTTTAGACCCAACTACCGTAAAAACGTGTCCGTCTGTGTAAAATTTCATGGATAAACGTGATTAATTTTTAAAAAGACTAAACAATGCCTCAAGACATAGACAGACCACATTGGAAACCGCATTATGCGTCTGGTCGAAATAATAGCATTGTAAATAATATTTCTTAACATGATTATTTTTGAATGAAAAACAACCATTTCATATCTAAAAGTGCTAAAAAGGGTTATGTTAGAATCAAGCTCTGAAAAACAGTAACCAACAGTTCTTGTTCTTCGAATGTGTTAAAGACTTTAACATTTTAATGTCAAATTTTGTCTTACATTTTTAGTTGTTTTCTTTTAATCGAAACTTAGACGATTTTTAGGAAGTGGCAGAAATAGTGCACGATTAAAAAAATATACATAATTATGTATTTTTGAAACAGCTTTCATATCTTTACAAGTCATGAAAGACGTTTGAGATAACATGAGAAATCTAATATAACTTTCTTTGCATTTCGGTTTGACTTAAAATCTGAGGGAACAAAAGAACTTTACAGTACAAGCCACGTTTTAAAAGCGACATCATTGACTTTTTTTACTCTAAAAGTGGAGTATACTACTGTGAATGCAATGACAATTCAGTGATCAGAGATAAATACGCTTTGAAAAACCCTCGATATTAAGATAAGATAAGATAAGATATATTTTTATTGTCCTTCCAAAGGAAATTGTCATCGTGACCAGTGGGTTACAAAGCAAATCTCTAGCCCTTTGAGTGCGATGACAATTTCCTTTGAGCACGTAGTTTTCAACGACCGGTAATCAACTAAATGAAATTATACAATATTAGGACTAGTGTCCGAGGAAGAAAAAAATACTGTATACCACTGCTCCTATCATTACGTCACTGGTTTACCAGAATGTGATATCTCAAGATATGCCATTTTGACATTCGCTGAGCAATGTCTATTTTATAAAAGTGTTTTGTCTTATGGTGAAGTGTAAATTAAAATGCCGTTACTTTTATATTAACTAAAGAAAAGCAACAGTACATTGAACTAATACACACACATACACACACGCACACACACACACACACAACAAACAAACTATCCAACAGCATATTAAAAAAATATCATTTGGGAGCCCACGAAATTTGTGGGGTTTGTAAGATAGATAAAACTGAAGGATCACAGACGAATTTTAATGGTGCTAAAACTCAAAATAATATTATTAAGTATCTATACCTTAAGGCTCAACATTGTTTTCATACAGACATGCGCCAACTCTCCCATGCTGTGAAAAAAAAAACACTTATGGAACACCATTGAACACCGGTTTGTCTTCTAGTTTTTGTGCGTTTGATTTCTATTTGCAATCTTTCGTTTGAATCTTTTTATAAGTCATATAAAGATTGACCCATATGCTGTTAGTTGTATTTTAAGGCCATTGGATTTCTTAAGGTAGTCATGATTTTAATTTCTGATTTTACAATTATTCAAGCATTCCAACGAAACATGTGGTATGTGAATTAAAATGTGCACCCTCGAAAAAATGCAACATTAATTGCACATGAAGCTGCTGAACCGGAGAAAGCCCTCCTACACTTTGTTGCTGTGCTTTTTTTACTGCTCCGTAGGCGGGACGTAACTGTAAACACATGGGGTCGAATGCACAAACATGATGTAGCTTACGTCTCGCTGTAGGCCTTCTTATTCTTATTTTGTTACGAAGATACGTAAGCTACATCTTGTTTATACATTTCTTGGAAACTCAACTCAACCCGACCCACGGACGGTACCCTAACTTTACGTCCGTTTGATCTATTGATAAAACATAGAAATGGCGATCGTTATTTAGCCTTTATTTAGCATATTTTTAGAAGACAAAAAAATGTAAGGTGATTTTTTTTACATTTGTAACGGGTTCAGAGGAAAAATAATGCACACAAAAAGTATCAGTTCGGTTGGAGCAGCCATTCCCTAATTATGCTATAAAATTAATGTAAAATTAAACCCTAATAAAATGAAATATGTTAATCTGCCATCGCAGTCACAATTCTAATATCAGTTTATAGCCATATAAAAAAATACGAAAACTTTGGTTAAGCCTGCATTATTTCGCACTTCAGGCACTTCTACTAACCCGACCTTCCATACGCCGATCAGAGACTCGCGTGTCGTGAGATCGAGAGAGAGGTTGTGACTCAGTGAGTACTCACGCACCTAGCACCATGGCGATCCACATCCCTGGCCTGATGGCCATCATCGTCTTCTACCTGCTCATCGTTGCCGTGGGCATCTGGGCCTCGCGCAAGTCCAAGCAGTCCGGCGCCACGGCAGACAGTGAGGACGTCATGCTGGCCGGCAGGAACATCGGCCTGATCATTGGGATATTCACCATGACGGGTGAGTAGGGGTAGGGTACTATGGGGAAGGTCTGTTAGAGAAAGAGTCTGCTCATTCAGATATTTACCATGACGGGTGAGTAGGGGTAGGGTACTATGGGGAAGGTCTGTTAAAGAAAGAGTCTGGTCATTCAGATATTTACCATGACGGGTGAGTAGGGGTAGGGTACTATGGGGCAGGTCTATTAGAGCATGAGCCTGGTCATTGGGATATTCACAATGAAGTGTGAGTAGGGGTAAAGTGCCATGGGGTATGCCTATTACAATACGAGCCTGCTCATTGGATATGTATCATGACGGGTGAGTAGGGGTAGGGTACCATGGGGCCTGTCTGTTAAAGTGTGAGTCTTATCATTGGGATATTCACCACGACGGGTGAGTAGGGTGTAGGGTACCATGGGGTTTGGCTTTTAGAATATGAGCCTGCTCATTGGATTATTCACCGTGACGGGTGATTAGGAGTAGGGTACCATGAGGTTTGTCTCTTATAACATCGGCCTGCTCCTTGGGATATTCACCATGACGGGCGAGTAGGGTTCCATTATACAGACCTACACTATAGTACCCTACCCCCTACTCACCCGTCATGGTGAATATCCAATTAGCAGTCCCATTTTCGAACAGACTGAACAGTCATGTATGGCACTTTACCCCTACTCACCCGTCATGGTGAATATCCCAATGATCAGGCCGATGTTCCTGCCGGCCAGCATGACGTCCTCACTGTCTGCCGTGGCGCCGGACTGCTTGGACTTGCGGGAGGCCCAGATGCCCACGGCAACGATGAGCAGGTAGAAGACGATGATGGCCATCAGGCCTGGGATGTGGATCGCCATGATGCTAGCTAGGGACGTGAGTACTCACTGAGTCGCTGCCTCTCTCTCGATCTCACGACACGCGAGTCTCTGCTCACCGTATGGAAGGTCGGGTTGGTAGAAGCGCCTGAAATGCGAAATACTGCAGGCTTAACCAATGTTTTCGTAGTTTTTGTAACTTGATAATAATGGCAGTCCGGCGCTACGGCAGACAGTGAGGACGTCATGCTGGCCGGCAGGAACATCGGCTTGCTTATTGGGATATTCACCATGACGGGTGAGTAAGGGTAAAGTACCTTGGGGTCAGTCTGTTCGAAAATGGGACTGCTAATTGGATATTCACCATGACGGGTGAGTAGGGGTAGGGTACTATAGTGTAGGTCTGTAAGGGCAAAAGTAGGCTCATTGGGATTTTCACCATGGCGGTTGAGTAGGGGGTAGGGAACCATGGGATCAGTCTGTTAGAGCAAGAGTATGTTCAATGGGATATTCACCATGATGGGTCAGTGGGAGTAGGGTACCATGGGGTCAGTCTGTTAGAACATTGGCCTGTTTATTGGAACATTCACCATGACGGGTGACTAGGGATAGGGTTCCATTAGGGTACAGTTCAAGCTGCTGATGAGAGGATAACATCTTGTATTATCAGGCTAAATGTGGAGGTGTAGTCATACAATAGGCAGAATGAGAGGGTGTTAAAAAGGTGAAAATTTTGATCGGGGGCGGCAGATTGGTTTTCTAGATGGGCCTTTTGGTGTTTAACACAAGACAGACAGTGTGAGATGCTATTGACATCGTTGAGATATAACATTGTAGGTAATATTATAGATGGGTAAAGTTGTAAGGTTATCACAGGGCAGCTTGTATGAGGTATTGGCTATCTCATTGAGCCATTTATATAGACGGGACGGGAGATGTAGACAGGAGAATGGAGTATAAGGAATATTGCATGAACACACATGTTCAGACATGGATGGGTCTGTGCAAGTATTTTTTGCCAGATTGGGTAGGTTAATTCATTGTTTGAAGAACTTAAATTTTTCTAAGATCAAACAGGCTGATGAAAATGATGAGTCTTTTCAAAAAGTATAAGGTGTAAATCAGCTCCTTGATCGCGGCTGGTAGGGGTGTGTAACGACCATCACGGTTTTAAGTCACAAGGAGGGTCGTCCGGGTAGATATTAGTCCATAAAGCCATTAACTAAACCTTAAGATGTCCCGGGTTCAATCCACCCTTGATGCACTTGGTTGTGGGATTCATGCATTAAATTAGTTAAGACCGGTTCTATATTCCCTATGACGTAAAATTGTTGCCTTCATAATTATACGATTCTTTTTTTTTTTAAATTATAAATACAATCTCAATGGTTCATAATTAAGTTTTCGATCTACTTACGATGATATCACGATTCCCATTATCATTGACCTAAATAAATAATATTCGAAATGAATGGCAAAGCTAATTAATCTTCGTTGTAAGTGGCGTCATCAACACTGAATTGCTCGCATTATTATTTTATGTGAACGAGTAAAAAATGTAATCATTTACAGAGACAATCAACCAAAAGAGCGTCTGAATCGTTGGTCTCTATATAATGATACCTGAAAGAAGGGAGGTTGTAGTGTGATATTTTATTTCACAACACATCTTTTTCCACAAAGCTTGAAAGCAAATTAATTACTGTTTGGGTGACTGACATCTCTGCATAACTTTGATTGTTCATACAAAGATATTTGACTAATGCAGGCTTTACCACCTCTACATTATTATTCCACTTGTTTTTGTTAACAATGCAACACGAAATAAAACATTAATATTAGTTTGTATTTATTGTTAGCCTTATCTCTTTGGTATGAAAATAATAAAGGGCGAGGTAGCTTAAGTGGTTGATTCTGTACATAAGGTCCTCGGTTCATTCCCAATTAGCCCCATTTGTTATCCTGCTTGTTGCGTCGGTATCAGCTTAACGTGAATACATTGAACATAATTACTGGTACTCCGCCCAGTCTCTGACTTTGTATGGCAGCATATACAATTGTCTTGGGAACCGTCTACATTTAGTTGCTGACATTGCGCACTAGGAAACCAATGTTTATCTTTTTACATTTATGCAGTAAAAAAACAAAAAGAAAGTAAGCCTCGTCTCTGAAAGTGAGGCTAAAATATCACTTTTATTCTCAGACTAGGGTGTAATCGGTTTTTCGTATTTCCGCTAAAGCTGTCTCGTTCTCTCAGACAACCAGTTGATGTCCCCCTAGTTCTGATTGGCTGTGCCCAGGCTCCCCCGCCCAGAGCTGCCAGACTCAATGTCTGTCTCCAACCAACTGAACGGTTTCACAGAAACTCTGATTGGGTTGTTCGTGGCAGCAGGGTGGAAAGGCTGAATAGTTTCAAGCTAACAATCAAACTGCTAGATTGGTTGTTTACTGAACGGGTCTCCCATCTACTAACCAATCAGCTTTGTGAATTTAGTCGAGTGACATGGCGCCGTATGAGAAGTAGTTGTGGAATAAAAAAGACACTATAAAAATTTATTTGAGATGCTAAGGCAAAAAGGTAACATCTTGTCTTTCAATTTCCCGTTTGATCTTTTCACATCCTTTACCCGCATGAAATATTTCCTCCGCTTTCTCCGCTTTCTCCTTCTCTCCCCGGAAATACGCTGGGCGCGTCAGTTGCAGTCTCAGCAGTATAGAACCGTGAGAGGTACTCAGCAGTATAAAATCGTGAGAGGCAGGCAATCTGTTAGGGTTTTTAAACTGCTCGGTCGTGCGGCGGAAGTTTAATCAGTCAGGTCAGGAGAGGCTGCGTCCCCAAGGGAGCTCTCCAACACACGAAGATTTAAACGGTGCGGGGCTTTTGCAGACGGCAATTGATGGCCGCCACCAGTCCAAGTCGATTTGGGTTAAACTTTTTTTTTAATTCAAGGAAATTTTCACCCTAACATTTTCACAATCATTTTCTACACTTTCGTTTCCTCTTTATTTTAATTTTTTTTTCAAAATGTCATCTAAAGTTTAATGCAAGAAGAAGGCGAGAGTTACCTATAAATAGGAGGAGGGGTGGGGTGGACAGACTGATAAATTGATGGAAGGTAAAAAAGGGGGCAGGGGAAGCAAGTTGCAATTTACTTTTTTTTAAATTCCATCTGCTCATTCATCTTTTCCCCTGCAACTTTTCCTATTTCCTGTTTTTTCTCTTCAACTTTGGGATCTCATTTTCTTTTGCTAAATTTCCTTCTGTTTTTCTCTCATTCTCTTTTATTTGACCGTATATTCCCATACAAGTAGAACGCTTTCTCACCGAATGAAGCAGAATTTTCCCAAAACGTAATTGAAGGTCCTAGCGCCATCTAATCTTACGGGATAAGTGTGTAAGACTTAACATTGTTGGTATTATTTTTGTATACTCTGTCAGACAATCAAATTTAGTCGAACACTTTTCTGTAATATATCATGTTTGCCTTCGAAACCTCTATTAAAAAAAGAACATCGTCCGCCCAAAAATATGCTCCTTTCCACTTCGGTGTTTGGTAAAATTGATGTTTTATGTTTAGTATTGAAGTGCAAAATATTCTACACTCACCTGAAAGGTATGCAAAGTAGGCATATTTATTTATTTGTTTATCAGTGTATACGGTTGGGAAGCATAACTTATTCTCATCAACATGAACTTAGCTCCTCACCTGTGCAGAAAGTAGATGAAAGCAAAAAGATATATCAAGGTAAAGAGATGGGGAATGGATAAGCCGCTAGATATGTCAGTGTGAATCTATTTTATCCCAAGACACCTGGCTAAGTTTGAGAAAACACTCACGGTATAGCCAGTTGCCACAGTGTTAAATAAGAGATGCGTGCGTACATATTCAAAGTTGCGACTTGGCCAATTTAATCTTTTCTAATGAAATACTACCGTTATGAGACTTTAAGAAGTTGTTTGTTTGTTTTATAAATTCTAATTAGAAATTTTTAAAGTAACATAAAAAATGTTGCGTATAATTGTTATGATTTAAAAAAAATGAAAACCACAATATTGTATAATTTGTAAGGCTTTGTTTATAAACAGATGGAAATAAGTTGGCAAAACATGTAAACAGAACTTATGCTCTATGGATTTAACATGATTTTGAATGTCGTTTTTTTTTTAGCCTCCATATTTTGTTTTCTTCCCGGGTTTGTATTTGTCATAAAGAAGCATATTTTAATAATTATCATTGAATGAGTCATTTAACGAGAACGGAAAGATTAACTTTTGCGTGTAGTTTATAGGGAGTAACAATATCAAACCGCTATTAACAGGTGATTTTGTTTCCTAACACCCTACGTAAGGAGAGCGATCAATCCAGTAGGGAACAAAAGAATAGGGGAAGAAAGAAATTTTGTCTTTCAATCAGGGGTTTCGAACCTGGGACCTCTCAATTTAGAGATCAACACTCATAAGGAATCATAATGAATGTAATTGATTATCTTCGAGTTGACTGCAAAACCAGTACTGAAAAA
>RQTK01000653.1:49005-79005 GCA_003991915.1 Elysia chlorotica
GGTATCAGTATAATGTGACTGGCTGAGACAGGAGTCATGGTATCCCCACCCTATCTCGTGTGTGGCAGCACATAAAATTGTCAGACGTCCGTCTTGGGACCCGTCCACAATATAGCCTACATGGGGCTGATGTTGGACGTTAAAACCAACTCAACTCATCTCGTCGAGTTGTCTGCAAAGGGCGACTATTAGAATGTTACTTACATTTTCGAGAGATATTTCAAGGCATGCGCGTCATAGAAATACGCCGGAAAGCTAGAACGTCGTTGGTAAAGATCTACCGAGTTTCAAAAAATTGTTTAAAATGTCCAGGGATTTTTAGCCACGATTGACATACAAAGATGGCAATAATAGTTTTACTGCTTGTGTTGTTTGATACAATGTATTTAGAAATATTACCAGAACCGGATGTACGATTGTTTGTTCGTAGATGATGCACAAAATGCTTTACGGAAATTAACAGGATCATCCACTTTGGCTTTAGCGAATCAGATATAATAGATCTGATATTTTTTAACAAGTTAGTTTGTCTGATATGTTGAAAGAGGGTGGGGCGGGAGGGAGTCAGAGAGGAAGACAGAGAAGAAAATTTGTGTGTGAGCGTGTCTGTGTTTGAGAGAGAGAGAGAGAGAGAGAGAGAGGTAAAGAGAGAGACGGGGGGAGAGAAGGAAAGGGTAAGTGGAGACAAACAGACAGACAGACAGACAGAGAGAGTCGTAGAAATAGACAGAGAGCAAACCTGAAAGAAAAACAGAGGGAAATAGACACTTAGACACAGATACAGAAGCAGGAAGGAACGAAGAGAAAGACAAGAAGAGATTATTGAGTAAGAGAGAGAGGGAAAGTTTGCATGCACGAAAACGGAGAAAGAAATCAATACCGTTATTTCCAGTGGGCGGGACGGCAAATGGAAGAGCTCGTTATTCCAGCTATTAAATCTAACGAGTTTACGTCTCGTCTTCCAGTTGGCCGTCTCGGTGACGACTTGTGATCTTGTTAGGGCGGGCTTTTCCCAACAGTTTTCGCCTCCGTTGACCCTGACAACTGAGAAAGTTGTGTAGGAATCATTCCTGATCACATAGTACGGGGACTAGAAAGCTATACATGCAAAGCTTAGGAGACAGAAATAACAAACAAAACTATCTCGAGCAAGCCAGCACAGTCACGCTAATGCCATTAGGAGACGACAAATACATAAGGCAAAAAGCGCAACTTCCACTGGTTGCAAAAATCCAACTCCTCGCTGCGCAATCTTTTACAAGCGCGAAGAGGCAAATGAAGATATTTTTTACAGTAAATGAACTTTTATTATAACCATCTCAAGGTTTTTTGGAGTCTCACAATGAGAGATTTTATTTTTGTGTAATATGTATAATCCTTGGCATTTTGTCAACACCTTTCTGGGGGGTCAAGCCGACATATCATTCATTCAAAGCTATAACTTTAATAACGATAATTCTGAAAAAGCTGAGAGGGGCATAGATCGCATCAGCATGAAAAGTTAAAAAAAAACAAAAAAACTTATCTCAATTTTTAGGCTAAAGCAAAGGTGTTTAACGAGATTCCTGCTTTAGAGAGAGAGAGAGAGAGAGAGAGAGAGAGAGAAGCAGGTAGATAGAAATAAACATATGAAGAGAACCAGAGAGAGACACACACACAGAGAGAGAGAGAGAGAGAGAGAGAGAGAGAGAGAGAGAGAGAGAGAGAGAGAGAGATATTGGGTAAGAGAACTTGTTACACCACAGTGTTGCTAATCATTCTATAACCGACAAAAATGTGCTTCCAGCATGTTTCTTGGCGTCATGATCAGGTTATCCCACAGCCCATTAAAAACAGGACCTGATAACTGGGATCTGAGGCAGAAGAGCGGGAGGTCCCGAACTCACACCCCCAGGCACACAAACACGGAATGTTCATAAACTTCATATCTAGACTTCTGATATGTACAAATTGTGATGTTAAACATACCAATCTAAAGATATCAGAAGTGAATTACATTTAATCAACAGATGATGCAGACACGTGAGGTAAACGCACCTGTAACTTGAGGGACGTGTTATTTTCTTGAACTAGGTTATTTTCTTGTATTAAGACTTAGTAATAATACTTAAAGATTACCATGAGGGTTTACATTTATTTCTTGAAGTTTATCCTGCAGGTGTCATTAAGGCAAGTAACAACAGCAAAACAATGTAAGTAATTACAGTTTAAATTCAGAGACAAAGAAAGTACAAAGGAAACAAAATGAAGTTAACAAAGAAAAGCAAAATACAGTTATATGTAAACACACGACAAAGACAAGCAAAAAACGGACAAATCCAAAAAAGCAGAGTTAAATACTTATTTATATCGATAGAGAGAAATTTATACCACTTTTTCGATTGAGAATCGGGTAGATCGACAGGAAATACAAAAAAAAAACGATGTACACAAAGAGAAGATTGTTTGTGCAGACTGGATTGTTTGTAAATCTAATTCCGCTCTCGATAACAGACGTTCAAACGATAATCACCAGAGAGACGATTAGAACTTAGAAGTGATTTAGTAGAACAATCATCGCATCGCTTGGAATCATAAATATATTGATTGACAGACCTTTCTTAAATCATAGAATTTGATATAATGTATATTAAAGAACAATAATCGAATAAGTTACTGCTGCTCGTATTACTCAATCGATTTTTTTTTTAATAATGTTTTTTTTTAATGTCTTTATTTATAAGTCAGCGTCATTACTTGTACAATTTAACAAAATTTAAAGATCCAAATGGTTTTGACTGTTACCGTGAGGTGTGCAATATATTTGTATAGTGCTTTCCCAATAAAAAATTACCAACACGAAATTCTAATGATTATCCAAAATAAGCAAAATATCATGGCTCATAGCAGCGAAATAATACAGAATTTTAAAGAAGAATTTTTAATGAATTAAATGTTATTCTGGTGAAGAGTCCCTGGAATACTAAAACCACACAACCTGACATTAACGTTACATTCCTGAGGTTTCTTGAAGAGCCTTAACCCAAGGCAGTGGGCTTTAGCTGAGATTGCACTTAGTCAAAAGCTCTGCCGACTGAACTTTTTGGTGCTCCCAAAAGTAGTTACTGAGCCATCTCTAAAAGCGATAAACTTGGTAACAATTTGAATATATTCATATTTTTAAAAAAAAATATTTGTAAAAATGTCACATCTTTACTCAAATGCCGATTTCCGTGCAATCTCTCTAAACGCTGACGACGCACATTTTGAAGGCCTGTTTCAGCCTCCAATAATAACTTTGTCAGCCTTGTTTACCTCAAGCATGTAAAACGAACTTCGGCTCTTGATTTTCATCACTGGGTTCCTATTTATTTTATCATGATCTCTAAAAGCGATAAACTTGGTAACAATTTAAATGTATTCTTATGTAGAAAAAAATGACAAATGTGTAAAAATATCACGTCTTTATTAAAATACAAATTCCCGTGCAATCTCTCTAAATGCTGACGACGTACATTTTGAAGGCCTGTTTCAGCCTCCAATAATAATTTTGTCAGCCTTATTTTCCTCAAATATGCAAAACGAATTCCGACTCTTGATTTTCATCGCTGGGTTCCTATTTATTTTATCATGTGAACTCGACAACACATTCGATTACAGGCGTAGGCTCTAACAAAATAATTATTCCTGATCATGCGGCTGGAACATGGCCGTGTCCGAGATGAACGAGCTGACAATCTCACGACAAAAAAAACCCCAAAAAGTATTAGTTTGTACGCTTTTGCTTGCGCTTTTTTAGGCTAAATTTTTACTTTCTGCTGTCTGGTTGGGTCTGCAGCTATCTAGATTCACGCAGGGGCCCAGCGGGAAATTTAATAATGTTTGACAAACTGCTTCTTGCCGGAACAGTTTAGCATCCCATGCTCCCCGGGAGAGACAGTGAGAAACTAATGGGAAGATTCAACATTGGGAATGGAAAGTCGGGGGAGCTGGAGTTCGCACTCACCCCATCCTTCCCTGGGTTAGAAACTGCAAGGAGGAAATAGAATAGACTTAGACGATTGACTTTCCACGTACATTTGTTTAGATGACATAGTAGGGCTTCTAAATTCAGTTGTTGTTTGTACTTACTAGCCGTGGTCTGGACATCACGATCAGGATAGCAGGACCACCAACCTCACTTTATCAATTAGTATTTATACACATTAATTTCTGAAGGTCCACGGTTCGAATCCCACGATCAGGCAAAAATGTATTTGTCGATGTAATTTATTATTATTATTATACGTTTGTCAAATGTCAGTCTTAGGGCCCTTCAACAATATAGCCTTTATAATGCTAACGTTGGACGTTAAACTAGCTCAACTCACTCTGTACACTTCAATAAGTGGTTGGGTTGGCGGATATTTGCTTAAAACAGAGGGGCCAGGCAGTGTGAGAAGTCTTAGCCTCGCCGTCTCTGGCTACCTCGTGATAGGGCCCTAGAGGGCCAGATGTAGGGAGTATAGGAGTAGTAGTAGTAACATCGCATGGCTACATCGTCATTTAGACTGTCAAAGAAAGAGGTTAGCATATCATCGGCAGCTTCAATTGTATCATTTCTTCCATCATAAAGTTTTGTAAAGAGCAGTGAAGAATGATACAGTCAGTTTCTCAGGACTTTCATTACATTGAGGAGAGGGGGACAACATTGGGTGTTAGGGAGAAACAAACAGATTTTATTGAGAGCGCTTCATTTCAAGTCTAGATAAATTGAGCTCTAGAGTGACCAATTAATTATATAAATAAAAGACCGAGAGTGAACTTGAGTTGGAGACTAGAAGGGCTGTAAGAGGGGTGTTCTATACAGAGGCCGAGAGAAAGATCAGGACGTTGTCGTGATAACTCTGAATACAGGATAAATTGAAACCTACACTGGTAAACCTCCATAAAAAAACACATTTTAATCAACGTCAAGCATTGAATTTGGCCAGTGTTTCCAAGGATTTAAATAAAGAAGCGCGATCGCTTGATATGAAATAAAGTAAACATTATGTATAAAATAAATATTAACTCTTTCTTATCAAAGGAATTCGCTCTGTTACTATGTTAGTTTACGCTAGAGAATTAGTTTTCCGTCAAACCGAACGAACCCATATCTAACCGCCTCTACAGTCAAATACACACAAATACAAACCTTATATAATTATTCTCTGTACATGCACAGTTGGTGTTCGTTTTTATAATGAAACTAGTTTTTGCTTTTGTTCATGTGTTCATGATTTTGCAGGTTCAAAAATCAAATTTAGCATAATTATTGTGTA
Source organism: Elysia chlorotica (assembly GCA_003991915.1). Taxonomy (NCBI): domain Eukaryota; kingdom Metazoa; phylum Mollusca; class Gastropoda; family Plakobranchidae; genus Elysia; species Elysia chlorotica. The sequence goes on from RQTK01000653.1 coordinate 54,288, forward strand.
AATAAATAGGAAGAGGGGTAAATCTGTCAATCAAAACTCGACAATATGGCTTACAAATAATCTAAACATAGTAAAAAGACTCCTTTTCAACTTTTTTTTTTATTTCCGAATGGAGTTGATGATCTCTGTTTCTAGATTTGATCGTGTTACAATTCGGTCGACCTCTTTTTTTAACATTCTACTTCAAAACTAGCCTGATTTACCTTGGTTGTTTCACAAATACATAATATAATCAAAACTTTGCCTTATTTACCTTGGTTGTTTCACAAATACATAATATAGACCATCTTCGCCAACTTTATTTTAAGCGTCTCTTGTGCAATTGTAAAACAATACCGAATCCATGGAACTACTTTTTTACTTCTATTTTCTAACATTTTCCCCCATTTTTAGACCGACCAGACAGAAATCAATAGACAGCCGAGTTTCCGTTCCGTGCCGTACTGGCCAGATTTGTATTATTTGCGTTCGGGGTTTCAACGGGCCCCTTAATCGGGCAGTGCCAATTTGGCCTCGATTGCTGTGATTAAGGGGAGGCAATAAAGCCGGTTGGGCATTAGGCCAATGAAAGAAGACACACAGGGGGATGGGAGCTAAGCCAGTTTTAGCCAAGAGAAAGGGGCAGTTAACTCTAGAGCTCGCCGTGACATTTTGTGTGTTCTTGGTGAACCGTAGGCAAGATTGAGTCTTGTTGGGGAAATCCACTACACAATCAGTTGCAGGTCCTCAAGAACCCTCTTCTGGGAGATACGTTTAAGTTTACACAATCTTGTGAACTTCCGGGCGCGATGTTGCTCTGATTTGTTATACAGGCTGGGTTCTCTTTGTAGTGTAGGAACACACTTATCTCCCTTGTGCGGGTCGCTCTTGCTGAAAGTGATGGTTGTATTATTATTTTTTTCACTCGTTGTCGTAGTTTTTATTTTTTTTTTATTACAGTTGTCGTTGTTTTTTTTGTTTTTTTTTATTATTGCATCTGTTATTGTAGTAGTTGTTGTTATAGACACTGACTGCTGAATACATTAAATTTCAATCAACAATAGTAACAATACACTTCCAAACAAAAAACATTTAAGTCTTTTGATTAGATCTACTTGCATCATTTATCAACAAAGTTTTTCTTCAGTTAGTAAATTATAGTCAGCATTGAAGTAGAATATCAATCCAAAGAGAACACAAACATTCCTAACAAGTATCCGCATCAAAACATTTTGGACGCATAGGTCTATCTTTTAACAAGTCACATTCAAAGTTGTAGAACCTACACATTGTAAACGTGACAAACACTAGTCCCATTCAAGCTTTTAACACCTAGACTTAATAAACCGGAAAAAAACGCATCTTTCACTAGCCTCATCACAGCTTTTAACACATAGACTTAGTTAACGCCACGGGAAAAACGCATCTTTTGCTAGCCTCATTTACGTTAGCAAAACCCAGACACCGTAGAAGCGGCAGACAGAAAAAAAAACAAAAACGAATGTACTTTTGAGGTGATTAGAATGGCTGTCACGAAACAACTATCTCTTGTCTGTTTAAACTCAAATAAATGTATGTGGCGATGGCAAAACGAAATGGTGGAAGGAAATGAAAGAATTGAACAGTTGGAGATCAGAGAACGGTGATGATGAAAAAAAATACTCTCAAATATAAAATAACTATTCACAGGTATAAAATTACAGATTGTATAGTATATCTTTTTACTATCAAATCCTCGAGGACACACACCAAGAATGTAATTAAAAACAATTGGGCAGTATTATGGAAATATATACACACATAGTCTGAAATATCAATGATTTGGCCTATACAACTCCTGAGTATGTATTTATAGATTTCTTGAGGAGAACGACAGAGACTTGTTAATTAAAAATACTCTTTATTGAGCTCGGCTTTAATGATGCACTGAAATCCAGAATTACTTTTATTTATGAATCAGTGAAAAACGACCAAGTGAAAAAAAATGTTTACAGAGAAATAAACCACGCAGGGAAAAAGCACAGCCGTTGCTATTTTACCCTCTTCATTTTGTTTAGAATCTCAACATAACTCTAACTTTTAAAAGAATATTCCTGTCGTTATATCTTTCTAAAATTGGTATCTTTAACAAAGTTCCTGGCCTGTTTTGCGGATAGGGGTTTTCAGAGCATACAACACTGTTTCCTCTGTTTTGTTGTGAATATGTGAGCAGGATCTCAAAACAACCTCTCATTATAAATCCAAGGTAATTAAAGTACTAATTGAATTAGTTTTAGAATCAATTTTTTTTTATTTCAATTGTGGTAAAAATGCTGGAAAACTATATTCAAACATTCAGATCTAAAACACTAATCATCACTAAAATAGTTTTGTTGTTTGCCACTGATCTCAAAAACCAGCCCAAACTTATAAGGTTACTAAAATATTATTTACTCAAGTTATTCATGTCAATAAAATAAAAAAAAATAAAAAAAATACAAAGTATAGTCACATGAAGAAAAGAGAAAAAATGTGTATACCAAACATAAGTTATAACATTATTTGACTGATTGGTTAGATGATTTTTTTTAGACAAAACAGGCTGACACTACAAACTGTCACTGATCTCAAAAAGCAAGCTGAATTCATAAAGATTCTTAATTATGTCTTACTCAATATCAGCCTCACATAAAAACCCAGACGCACGTCACTGGGCTTCAATTTTTGTCTAAGCAATTTACGCTACTTTTGAAATAATCAGTAAAAACTGTTTTATTTCCTTTCTAAGCCTTTTTTCCGACACAGGTTTCTAAAAAGATAAAGCGAAAATCTTTTAGTTTTTTTCTAACCTGAGAATTTTGTTAGATAGATCTCATTTTAACCCTTGCCAAAGATAAATCAATTGCTTTTTGGCGTACCGTAACTCCTACTTTTGCTATAATCGTAGTAAAACCGCGCAGCTTTAAAATTCCTTAATGTATTTTTTTTATAGTAAAGCGCATTCATTAGCAATAATAACAAGGGTTACCGGAAAACAAAACTTCACAGCCTAGTGGCTCTCTTATGTCACAGTTATAGTGAGTTCATGTTTAGAGGTTTCATTTGATTATCTGAAGGAATGGAAGTTTGCTACAAGTGGAAAATATTATTTGGAGACGGAAAACCCCGAACGGTGGTGTTAGTTTCTCTTTTGGATAGACTCAATAATAATTGACATGTATATTGGGCGCTAAGATAAGAAAAAAAAAAAACAAAAAAAAAATCACATGAATTATATTTATGATATTTCTGTCATTTCCCTTTATCAACCCTATACTCTTTTTCTGTTTTGCTAGAGTAATTAGATCATTATGACAGGGCTTGCGCCCGTTAAATGAACTAGTTGGAGAGCAAACCAAACACACTAAAGGTCAGTGCAGGAACACTACGGGTGCAGCGGCAGATGGCGCTATAAAACACTTGTAGGAGCGGCTACCGCTGATTCAATACTTGCCCCCTTCAAGATCAATGCTCGCGACCCATACACAAATATCATAGAGCGAAAGAGTATTGTGATTCTCCAGTATTCTACACCAGCATCAGATGCATTGCGATAACAGCGCCGATGGCGAGAACGAAGACGAGAATTAAGAGAAATTTACCGGCGTCCAATGATATCTTTCCATTAGACCTACGGAGTTTATGAGCGATCGGAAAAACCCGTGCCTGAGGGTCGTGATTATGTTATGGATTATCATCATATACATCGCAAAGCTTGTACATTTCTCCATGGTACTCATTCCCTCGGTATCATTCACTCCCCCAGCAGGCTCTATGTTGAAGTTCGGTGCTCCTTTTCTGGAAATTAAAAGAAAACATACTCCAGGAAAGGCGCTCCTATGCCTGCTACTTGATAGCCCACATTGTACATGTTGGTTGCGTGGGAGAAGAAAAAGTCGATACCGGATAATTATACCGAAGAATTATCGATAGACATGTAGTTTTACATCATACCGAGCCAGAGGCGGACCCAAGGTGTTCAAAGAAATTACCCAAATGAAAGAGATCGATATAGACGTTGCATCGACTCAGGAGCTCAAACCAAGAGTTTCAAACGAGTTAAAATTGAACTTCAATTTCTTTGCTTGTGAGATGATAAAGGGGTGGAAATATCTCAGCTAATTAAGTCACTAGTTGTCGGATTCATTGACAAATTTTCAGAAAATACGTAATATTTCACATATTTGAATTTTGACGAACCATTCAGGCGTTTGTGGCAAATCTTTTGTAATTAGAATCTTAATGATAGTTTATTTTGTGTAGTTATGTTTAAAGATAAAAGTTCTTCATAAATATATTAATTTTTAATTTTGTTAAATCAATAATTATACGAAGCATTTTTAGACTTGCATTATTATAGCCTGCTGCAAAATTATGACGTGAAGATAACTTAAAATAACTCGGAATATAAACTTTTTACATGATTAAAATGCATAAAATGTCATACCTTAGTTACATATCCTGACACCATGGCATTGAAATTATGTACATGCCATACCTGAGGTATTTTGAGGTGGAAGGGGGGGGGGGGCATCATGGAGGGGAGAAGAGGGTGTGGCAAAACAAAAACAATATGCCGCTAGATTCAGGAAGAATTAAGGTGATAATCACAAGAGGAGATGATTTTTCTAGTAGTTGGTGCTGCAGGTGTGGGAGGCTACTTCCAAGATGGTTCAGCGGTGACGATCGATACGAACATTATTACATTATTATAGTCTGAAAATTACATAATTTCTCAATCTCTCTGTATCAGTGTCTCTTAGTGTCTCTGTATCAGGCTCTGTCTTTCTATCCCTGATTTCGCTCCCTACTGATTGACTTGGTGTTAGTTTAATGTGATCGGCTGAGACAGGAGTCATGGTATCCCCGTCCTGTCTCGTGTGCAGCAGCACATAAAATTTTAAGACTTCAGTCTTGAGGCTCGTCCACAATATAGCATATATAGTGCCAACCTTGGACGTTAAAACCAACTGTACTCAACTCTCTATCTCTATCTCTGTAGCTCCATATCCTTGTCTGTGTCGATATCTTTGTGTGTCTTGGCGCTCCCTAAAAATGTGGGTTTAACGATAGTTTTCTATAGTGCTACGCAATTGGAAGAGTACTCGCTTCTCACAACTGCCCAGCGTGTCTGTATCTCTATCTCTGTGCTTCTCTCTATATGTCTCGGCCTTTCTGTCTCCGGTAATATAATAATAACCGGCGCTCTGAAAAGAACGCGGTTGTATTAATAGCTGCTGCGTCTCCAAATAATATAGTTCTGCCTATAGCTTACTCTCGGAAGTTTAGAGTTTAGGCACTCGACTCTCTGCCCTGTTCTATTTGCGTGATCACGGTCTGATTGGTGAGTCCCAAAATGCATGGGCTCTCTGATGAGGTTGTTCTCTATATGGTTCATTGTCTCCTAGGTTCCCCTGAAGGGTTCTATACGACGACGGGTTCCAAGACTAACGTCTGAAAATTTTATGTTCTGCCACACGCGAGACAGGGCGGGGATACCATGACTTCTGTCTCAGCCAGTCACGTTGCACTGATACTCACCCAACCAGTTACAGGGGATGAACATTCGGACAAATAAATCCGCCGATCGTGGGATTAGATCCGTGGACCTCCTGATCTGGGTAACAATGCTCTACCACTTAAGCCAGTCCGCCCCTCTCTAATGAGATTGTAGCTCAGTCGGGTATAAATAGTGTCTGGGCTGAAAACAGAAGGTCCGAGGTTCGGATCTATGTTGGTACTCCCGACTCGGTAATGATACTTCGGGTAACTTAGGGGACGAAAAACTATCGAAAGGATACGTTTCTTTAAAAAGGTAATGGGTTATATCAAGCAAACATTAAAAACATGGTATTCTGCAGCTTCTATATTTATAGCATTTGGTCTTGTAATCATTTTATCAGCTTCAGGCCATTTATCAGATCAGTCTTTTTCTTTGTTGCAAGTATTGTTTGGATTTTTTTAAAGGTTTTAAACGGTTAGTCTTCAGTGAAACGCGCAACTCTGTAGAATTAGAAGTATCCTTAAAACAGAAGTTATTGAAATGGTATATAGATGAGCTTTTAATAGCAATAGTTACATATCAATAAACCCCGCATCACTCAAGAGCTATCGATTTAAAGATCTAACCGCCTCATTAGGCTTTTGTTTTGTCTGTTCAGAATCAATAACACGCTGTTTGATGTCCGATATTTTATTTTCCTTAAAGTACTGTTTGATTTCATATGCTATAATTTGGCGGGGAGAATGCAACATGAAGTTCGTGAATAACTGTTGGTAAATTGTTTCTATAATTCGATATGTGGCTGAATGTAATTCGATATGGAGTGATAAAATAAAGCGAATTAATGCCTTTAAACAACAACATCAATACAACTGTAAAAATCCAGTGTTTTCAGCTACCTTGTAAACGTAAACATTTATAACAATCATATAAGACAGTACAAAAATTCTTAATGAATAATAAGTGATGACGAACGTTCCAACCGATCTATATTAGCTATGTGAGCTACGTCTCTCCAAAAACCATCCATTAACAAAAGTCTTCAAAACAAACAAAATGGCGGATCCGAAGTTTGAAGGAATCACGGGTAGAAGGGACGTTTAACGTGTATTTTGTTGGTTTTTTCTGGGAATTTTCCTTAATTGTGGGCCTTGGCTCTGGTATAATTATCATGACCCCACACTTGACTTCCAATATGGCAAGGTCCACCAAAAACAATGCGAGAATGCAGGTGTCAGTATGTCTCTAACGCGAAGAATGTACATGCACATAAAATTAATGCTCATTATTATACGTGAAACGTTGAATGACAAATCTTTGACACAAGTGGGCTGCGCACCTTTTACATTAAAAAAAAAAACATTTTTTGCACACTTCACGTTTACATAGATTTTTTTTAACCACCTCGGTACCTTTGGCTGTGTAAGGAGTGGGAGTGCTAAGCGGTTAAAAAAAAGTAAGATTATCCCATTTATTCTTGTAATAACAATCCGTGGGATTCATGCTTCGAAATCTTCCCGTATTGATGAATCCATTATAAGCGTGAGCTCATTAAGTTTGTGAATCATTAAGTTGTTTTTCTGCCACTCCATTGCTTCCTGCTTCCCAACTGGCCTTATCAATCAGTGGGGAGAAAAAATAAACATCTTTTCTTGCATCCGGCACAGACATAAATAAAATGGATAAAAAAATGTATAATCGATTATTACGTCGCCCCGAAAAGCAGAGAACCAAAAGCAGTGTTCCTCCAAGATCTGGTTGTTCCGGGTTTAAATTTCATGTGCCTGGTTCAAATGCTGAGAAAATAAAAAGAACGGTTGTAGGATGATAGAGAAAAAGCACAGAGGAGAAATTGGTTTGTGATATCGGATGAAAATCATTATGGATCTAGTAGAATTGGGGAAATTCCTGTAATTACTTTAATTGAAAAAAATACAGTAGTCAAAAAGGATAGCAGGCGTAGAGAACATCTGAAAAGGATTGATAAACGGAACGACAGATGGATAAACATATGTAGGGATATAGTGATATATACATAGATAGAGATGTAGAAGAAGAGGGAGAGAGAGGAAGAGGAAGAGAGATAGAGAGAGAGGAGAAAGGAAAAATAAGGTAGAAAAAAATGAGACAGATACAGAAAAAGAGGGACAAAGAGATAGAGACAAAGACAAAGAAACCGAGATAAAAAGACAGGAACAGAGAGACCGAGACAGAGAGACTGTAGAATTCCCCACCAAGCTTGGTAGATCCGTGGGTGGTTTCATAATCCGTTGTCTTTTTCAAGTTAAGGTTATAAAGCAAAACTCTTGAAGTGCAAACCTAAAAATCGAAACCAGAAAAAGGTGAAAGCTTCTGGGAATTTCCAATTATGTCTTGTTATAACAGTCCGCGTAAAGTCTCACCATAGTGCTATGTCAATGAATTGCATGATGCTTATCTTAAACATACACCGGGTCTCTTTCTTATTTCATGATCCGTCCCTATTGAATTTAGATTTATAGCACAATTAGCGCTAGATTTACTGTGTCGTCTTGTACATGTATCTCTTGTTTGCGATGGACAAAGTCTGTCACTTAACACTCTTTGCATTTTAATGATTTTTTTGTTCAACACACGGATAATCAAATCTTTCTTTTGCACATCATGTTTTTCACTGGTCTAGTTACATAAACAATGTCGGCCTTTTCGATGTTTGATCATTGATATTATCTCTAGTTTCAAGAAGAGGTAAGGGAAGGAAAAAGGACATTAATTTACGTTATACACTTTTTACAACTTCTTTTAAAGCTCAGACCATATACCCAGGAAAAAAAAGCACTCACGCTGTTGCGTTTTCTCCTTTGTTTGAATTCAGACGCAATGCTCTGCTCCGCCTTTGATAAGACTTAATGTGTTTTGTATCTCTGGTCTTAACGTCAATAGAAACAAATTAGTATGCAAATGAGGAGTAAGAGAGCGAGCGAGAGGGAAAGAGAGAGAGAGAGAGAGAGAGAGAGAGAGAGAAAGATAGACGGAGAGAGAGGAAAAGGTAGAGAGACAGAGAGAGAAAGATAGACGGAAAGATAGAGAGGAAGAGGGAGAGAGAGAGATAGAGAGAGAGTGAGTGAGTGAGGGAGACTCAAAGAGCTATATGCGTCCACTTGCTCAGCAATCCAACAGAACGAAAAGTATGCTGGATAATGTCAAAAGTGGAAGAGGTGGGAAAACATTGTTTTTAAAATTTAAACCTTCAAAATAGAAACATAGTAGACAGGCCACCTAGTAAGGTAATTGTGATTTTTCCCCCTTCTTGCCCATCATAAATTTGATGGGAAATCTCGTGAGCAATTTTGAATGTCATTGTATGTATATCATTGGATTTCTCACAAGCGTAATTAATAAATCTAGATTAAATTGATGATAGGTTGAGATTGTTAATCTTTATACAGCATGGCAGCCTATTTTTTTCTGCTGCCACTCGCAGAACTTTTTTTTTATTAATAGATTTTAAATGTGATCTTTGGTAATTTGATGTTGTTGTTGGTTTAACGTTCAACATCAGCATTATATAGGCTATAATGTGGACGGGTTCCAAGACTAATGTCTGACTATTTTAATTTATGAGCTGCCACACACGAGATCGGGAGGGGATACCATGACTTCTGTCACATAAAACTGACACCAACCAGTAGAGAAATCGCCATGGCTCGAACCACGGACCCCCTGCTTTGGAAACCGATATTCTAGCCCAGGGCAACAGTTCGCCTGTAAACAATGCAAATACTTAAAATCTATATAAGATTTTTTACTGAACAGGTTACGTGGAAGTATACTAGTATTGTTTTATACAGTCCGCATATAGAACGTCCGAATTTCGCTATGGATTTAGAATACAACGCATTTTTTCAATCGATAAAATAATTGCAAGAAATCTACACATAAGTTGTTTTGAAAACATACATGAAGACACATTTTTTTCAATCGGTAAAATGCAAGAAATGTATACATAAATTGTTTTGAAAACATACATGAAGGCAAAAGTATGGTGGCATCGGAACAGTGCAAGATCAACAGACTTACAATCATGATTCTACAGGGCGCGTCTCTAGAGGATGAAATAGGGATAGAGGGGAAGAGAAAGATAGACAGGAAAAACGAAAAAGAACGAAATATGAGACTAAAAGAATAGAAGAAAAAAAGTTATTGCATTATCATTTTGTAGGAATCCAACAATAATCTACAGATCGTTTACTAAATTTGCGCCACAGTGGGCTATCATGGGCCGAAATTTTATAGAGAATCAATTCTGAATCATGCAAGGGAATAATCTACAGGTGTAAAATGCGATTACACAATCGTCTTTCGCATTACAACGTTTTAATCCCTTGTAACCAGCCTCTCAAGGGCGCAAAGGAAAATCAATAGCATAGATTTATTCCAAGATCGCCAAACATAATCCAGGGTTTTAGGGTTTAACGGGGCTTCTGACATTAATGGATCATCAGACTCTCAAATAATTTTGTCCCAGCATGCAGCACGGCCGCCATGATTTATGGGATCGCAGACATGACACAGCTTTCCTGGCCCTGCAGGTCAGCAAGGGGGGTAATCAATCACATTCGATCCCATCTCGGTACTCTCCCATTACAGCCTGTTCCCCCTTGCTTCACGGACCCCGTTCCCTTCTTTACCTTTCCTAAACACACAGGAAAATCAATCCGCCCATGGACCTTCTCGATGCTACGTCTTCCGTTTACAGCATCGGGGTGTCCGATTGTTTCCACAGTGCGGCGAATCAATGCGCGTGCATTGTTAGGCCTCCCGTGAAGGCAAAGCAGGGGAAGGAAATTAGGTCTCAATGATGCTGTCCGCCAAGATAGAGACAAGAGTTAGTGGTTTACACGTCTGGGGAGTCTCAGTGATGCTGTCCGCCAAGATAGAGACAGGAGTTAGTGGTTTACACGTCTGGGGAGAACAATGAGGAGTCTGTGTTCGGAACCACTCAGGTAGTGCTTGAGAAAAATACATAGATGATCTGACCAACCTACCAAACTGAAATGATCCCAACAAATAATGAAACAGTCTCAAATCGTTATGAAAAATTTACTGAGTGCATTATTGATAAGGGTCATTACCTTTTGTAGAAAAGGAACAAACTAAGGAAACTACAATGTCTGCGCATCGGTCATTCAGAATACATAGAGGGAGGCACGCAAATTCAAAAAAAAATCTCTCGTGAATTATAGCGTTTTCAATTCGCCATCAAACCAATTTAAATCAAAATTGAAAAACAAATGAACTGTCATTCTAATTGTAACAATGCACTTTAATGAAGAGATAGTATAAATTGCAACAAAAAAAAAGCAAAGAGAAATGCCAAGAGCTAAGCTTACATATGTGGGTTCATGTGACATCTCAAATGATCTCAGGCGAAGAATAATCTGTACTATTTAGTAGAAGTCTTAAAATAATATTTGCTTTGACTAAAAAAAATCTAGGTTTCTAGTTTTCCCTTTGTAGCCTTCGTTGTTTCGATTGAGGCTTTTCTCATCACTGGGAAAAACCAAAGGATTATTGCAAACTTTTTTTTTATGAAAGCAGTTTGTATAGAACCTTTTACATACATAAAGCTATAATGTTGTTGTTGTTGTTGTTGTTGCTGTTGTTGTTTTTGTTGTTGTTGTTGTTGTTGTTGTTGTTGTTGTTTCAGTACAATTATTATTGCTTTTCGGAGGTAGGGATTCAAGTTCGCATTAGGGTGGTTTCCTTTCCTTCTATCTTTTCTTGTATTTTACTTCAAAATCTGTTCTTACAATTATAAACTCATGTAAAATAGAAAACAATACAATAATCACTATTGGAACATTTGAGCTGTCCTGAACTTTTACTATGTAGATTTATTTTCGTTAATGGTACAAAATGTGGGCAATTATGCACGCCAATCGTATAAGTTTTATAACCCTTTTATTTGGACTTTTCGAATATCCCTCTGCTGTTCACCCTCTTTCAAAACCAAACTGTTGTAAGTTGTTACATAGCATGTTGTATTTTATTTTTCGAATATTGATTATCCGTCAATATGAAGTGTCGTATCTAATCTTACTCTAATCATCATGCGCTCGACAACTTGATCGCAAGCATAATGTGTGCGGTTTGAGAGGGCCGTGGAATAGAAGAAATAGATATCTTAAGAAAATTATTTTCCAATCCAAACTAGGATAGTATTGCCCATAAGATTAGGGAATGCCCAATGCATCCTACTCATATAATGAGTGTAATACGAGTGGAACTTCGAGGAAATAAATATCTAAAGTAAATTATTTTCCCATCCAAACTAAGATTCTCTACCATAAGATTGGAGAACGCTTCGCCCAATGCATTGAGAAGCTTCACTTGTCTGGGCCAGCGCCGGGCTAAATCGATAGAGCGGCTAACGCCCCCTGTTAGCGAGATTTGTAGCAGTTTACTGCTGGGGGCTGCATGCCACCTCCAGATTTAGGGGGAACAATCAATGTGGTTAAGGGACGTAATGAACACACGCGCGGCGGGAGTTGTCTTGGAGACGGTGTCTCCTGCTGAAAAGACAAGGTTTACAACCCGGATCGTTTCCGGGTAGGTTTCTGAAAATGTTGCGTATATGCAACCTTCGAATGTCTTATCATCGACTGATATAGTCTTTAGAGTTAAAAAATGTTTTAATTTTAAGAAAATATTTTAGTTTTCTCCTTTTAAGGCGTTTCAGGTTTTGTATTTGATAGAAATGTTTACCCAATCAATGACAAATAAAACAAAAGCAATGCACCCCTCAATAAAAAGAATCGATTATATTCAGTAATAATGATACAGAATCATACGTACCTGAAGTTAGACAATACAATGAGTGACCATGCGATGGTGTAGCGAAAAGAGGGAGTTTTTTTCAAAAAGGTTTTAATATTGATTTTCAAATAAAAGTGCCTGTAGTGTGGGCGTGTGAATGGGTGGTGTTGTCTTATACATTTCACATTCACAAAAGTAATATTTCACTGAAAAACTATTGAGCTTGCGTCCATTCTAACCATAAATATTGCCATAAAATAGACAATAACGTTGTATTGGCGATTGATAAAATTAATCTCCCTATAAAGATTCTCTATAAGGCACTTTTTTAAGATACCATTCACAATTACATGTTGTTTATATTGATAAAAACAATGAGAAAGACAAATGGTTGTCTCAAAGAAGAGTGATAAGGGATACAAGAACCTGTGCTTATCTTCGTCCTTTGGAATAGCTAGTTGAAAATAAACTTCCTACCTACCTACCTACCTATCTACCTACCTACCTACCTACCCGCCTATCTATCTCTGTTTATCATGTCCAAGAGTCTCAAGGATAGCAAATAGATAGCAAGCTGCCTCAGGTGTGATGCCTGCCAATCTTTACTTGGTGCCTCCCAGATCAGCGACATGTCACATAAGAGATCCCACGAACAGGAGTTCTGGCATTCCCGCACCTTCTCTGTGTGGTTGTAGGTTAAATTATCAGACGTTAGCCTTAGGACCCGTATCCGTACAGGAACTCCTGGGCAAACCCAAGAAACGTTAAACTAAGAGAGAACCTCGCTTTGTCCAACCAAAGGAAGCTATAGAGACCAGCACGTGCCGTGCCGCTCAAAGGAAACCTGGACAGATCGATAGTTATCTCCGATATCCTAACTGTGTGATCAAACAATGATGTATCGATATGTTCTAACTAAAGCGGACCAATTAGACGACTGTGCTTCTCAAGCCCTGACAACATCGATAAACGTGGGCTGAATATTTTATTACCAATTATCGGCAGCATGATGGAATAACTGTGAGTTCTGTCCACTTTCAGGGTTCTAGGCAAAGCAATCTATGTGACAATTCTTGTTTCTGTGCCCAAAATAATCTCTTAATTTATTATATTAAAAGTATATATTTATATTTTTTTTCTTTTCACAGATTTAGACAATTGTTATTTTTCTTTACAGTGACACTTTTCCTAAGAGTAAAAGAAAAACAGAAAGATAATCAACCGAGAAGAAAGTTTTCCTTAAATAACTAGACATCTCTAACTTAGCTGGTGCATTGTAAAGTTTAAAAACTTGGCAAGTCTCATATCTTCAGGTGTTTAGTCCTGGCCCCTCCTTGACAGATTGCAAAAAATTCCCCTTGATAGGAATTGGCCGCAGAGCAATTTTTAACATAATTATTTCAAAATTATTCTTCCAAAACCAATGCACAAGGATAGAAGTTTCGTTTTACAAAAAGACCAAACCTTTTGAAAACTTTTTTTTCGACATCTTTTCTTTACTTCACCTTTTTTAATCGTTCTCTTGTCTCTCTTTACTAAAGATGAATTCGATTCTTTCAAAATGTAATGGAAAACACATCTGAAAAACAGAAAACCCTTTAAAAGCATTGTCTTGATACAGCATTAAAACAGAAAATTTTCAAAACGCCTACATAAGAAACTATCGGTTGTGAATTACATAGCGTCAAAAAACTTGGCATAGTCTAGACTGCTTTTGGCGATTCGGGTAAAACTTGTGATGGTGGTAATTGCTCTATCACCCCGGACTCTTACAAAACGTCAGTCCCTCTCTTGATTATTCCCCATAAAAGAACACAGGTTGTGTTGTTGTTTTTTAAAGAATAAAAACTTATTCACTCGAAATTGTGGTTATCTAGAACACTCATGAAACCAAGGAGATAAAACTTCAATAAAATAAGCTATTACTTGAAATTAAGCTTTTGTACAAGAATATTTTCTTGCATTACATTTGAACCAAAAGAGGATAATTAAAATAAGTAAAAAAAGACATAAAAAGATTGATTTTGTTCAAGCAACAGTCAAGAATTGAAAGCAGTTAACACTAATGGCTTAGTAAAACCTAGTAACTTTTACAAAATGACATTTTTCACACAGTCCTATTTTCCTATTTCTTCACGAAAAAGAACATAACCCACACATACAAAATTCCGTCCTCTATTTTCACATGTATCAGAAGGATGGCCGTGTTACATTCATAAGACACAGCGTCCAGGGATGGAATCTCGCTTGATCAAATTGTCCAACTTCCATTATCCTCGCCCTGATCCGCCTCAGTACATTGTTCTCCTCAGAGACACGCTCTACTCAGTGTTCATTTAACCAGGGAGAAAACAGTGGGTGAGTTCCACGCTGAAGACAGTTCTCACGACATTCATGAATTAGTTTGCACCCCATCTGTCAAAATCCTCAGGGAAGATCATGTGGAACTGGAAAAAATACACGATAATCATCACATTTATTATTGAGATGAATAGTTATTTTCCCTGTTCCTGTTGGAATTAAGTCCATGTTTGGATGACCTGTGCTTGCAACGTCCATCTATAACCACGAGTGCGTGTACGGATGATTAAGCGATTGATTTGGTTTCTTGGTGTAAAACATCAGCAGCAAGTTTTTATGTCGAAACGTCCCGATATTAACGTCTTACAATTTTATCTGCCTCACCTTTAAGACAGAGAGGACATTCCAGGTCTGCTGTGTAAGACACTCACATGATACTGAGACCGACCCAATCAGTAGGGGATGGAAGTGGAGAAATACATTTTGTCCGATCGTGGGTTTTGAGCCGAGGATCTCCAGGTCGGGAAACTAACGCTCTATAACTTTAACCATTCCACCGACGTTTATGAGGGTGTTACAATATTTATTTGACTAACATAAAAAAATTATATTTCACATTTTGTGTTATAAAATTAGCTGTAGTGACATCGACTCTTGCTTACATAGATTTGTAGATCTTCTCCCTTTGGGTGGACTTAACTCGATATTATAGACGCGTTGATTAGAAGGCTATGCAGATAAATAAACCAATAAACCACCATGGTTCACACAAAAAATGAAACCAGAAAATGAAAACACCACAATAGACTTCACGCCAAAAAAAACTATGCGCTCTTTAGTAGGCGATACTTGTCACACATTAAAAAAAAAACAACAATCGGCACCATTAATACAAATTAGACAAGAAAACAATCAAACAAAGAAAGAAACAAACAAACAAACAAGCTATAGCAAGAATAGCATTGGACTTAAAGTTCGAAGATGAGAACAAGAGAGCCAGAACCAAATGAGTTACATTATTTATCTTCCACGTCAAATCATATTTCCTAGAGGCATCATAGAAAGTTATGCCCAGCATAAATACAAAATAATGTGCAGTCACGATTCGCAAATACACAGCCATAACATCACGTGTGTAGGCTAGATCAGTCTTTCTTTAACTCCCGTATTATGGTATTAAAGACCATCATAAATTACGCTGATTGTCTGGGGATAGAGCGCTTGCATAACTTCTTATTAAACTGTCATTGAGTGTGTTCGAATATTCTTCTTTATATTCTTGGTATATGTAGTGTAATTTGCTTTCTTAACGATGTTCTTCGTCGAGGGTTAAAATAGTTTCTGAGGTTTTGCAATACTAATGTCTGTGTGTGTCTCTCTGTCTGTCTCAGTTTTTGTCTCTGTCTTTATTTATCTGCCTGTCTCTGACTCTGCCTTGCTTGTCTCTCTTTCCCTGCACATCTCTGTGTTTTATCTGTCTGTCTGTCTGTCTGTCTGTCTGTCTGTCTGTCTGTCTGTGTGTCTGTCTGTCTGTCTGTCTGTCTCTCTCTCTCTCTCTCTCTCTCTCTCTCTCTCTCTCTCTCTCTCTCTCTCTCTCTCTCTATCTATCTATTTATCACACCCACGGCACTTTATCAATGTGATATAATCATCGTTAGTTTGTGATGAATCAATAAAATGTGCACCTCTGAAGGCGTCCAATTATTAATTTCTGGGTGCGCACAGTACACGACAGTTCTGAACCTGTTCTGTACAAGTTCTGAATCTATCCTTGCTACACCCATCTAGGAGAAGCAACACAGCCAATTTAAACCCTGTCTGACGTTACCATTGTAATTATCTTATATTCTGTATAATATCATACAGCGCTTAAAAGCTCAGTCGGTAGATCTCTTGACTGAAGAGCTGGAGTGGCGAAGTTTAAAGCCCAATTAGGGCTCTGTCTCCAAAAGGGCATTTGGGGAATCTAGGGAATCAAAAACTAAAAACAATGCAAACTTTCTTGGACCTTTTAATACCGATTCGATTAATTGTAGACAAATGTAGAAAAATAGTTAAAAGGAACATAAGAGGTTGATTTTGGAATTTAAAAACTGTATTATATCTTATATTGTCTGTAAATTTCACAAAATTAATACTTCGACCAGATGTATTTTAACCTTCGTTTCAATTTTGATTCTAAATCACTTAAACAATAAATATCTTTCTGGGTTTTTTTAATCATAATTTTCACAACAGAGATACTCATGAGTAAATATTGTTAATGTGGATAAAAATCAATAAGTATCAGATTTACAATGCACCCATTGCTCCCTTGATTCACAGCTTGTAACATGCAGTCGTCTATGTGAATAAAAAGAATCATACAAATAAATTACTTTAAAGAAAACGTGCAGCAAAAAAACAACAACAAAGAAAGTTATTTACACCATCTAATTGAGTTTATGATTCAAAATTGAGATTCAAAAACATTTTCCTGGGTTGAGATAACATATCACGGGGTTTTGTCGTCTCGATCTTCTTCAATTTTGTGGTTGTTGTTGTTGTTTTTTTAAATATTTTTAACAGTTTGAAACTTTTATACTCGTATTATCTGTCACTCTTGTAGATTCAGCTCTTGGTTTTTTGTTGTAAAAAGAACATTTGATAGAGTTTCACAACTTGGACTTACAGTTTAAACAGTGTCTGGGTCACCGTGTTTAACGATAACAAAGACAAAAAGGTTGGAGTTGCGATTGCCCTTCGTGTTACTTTCTCCGACGTGGTTTTAAGGGTAGAAGAGTGATTTAACCTTTGCGAGTAAATTTGAAACGAAAAAAAACAAAAACGAGTTGATATTGAACCTTTTCAATGGAATATTTTAAAACTATGTCTTCCCGATTCCTCTTATCTTTCTGTCTGTGTGTTGGTCTCTCTCTCTCTCTCTCTCTCTCTCTCTCTCTCTCTCTCTCTCTCTCTCTCTCTCTCTCTCTCTCTCTCTCTCTCTCTCTCTCTCTCCCCTCTTTTCTCTCTCTCTCATCTCTCTCTCTTTTATATCTTTCCTTTCTCTCTTTCTCTCTCTTTTTCTCTCTTTCTCTCCCTCTCTCTTCCTGTATTTCTTTCCCTCTCGTGTACTAACTTCATATCCTCTTTTCTTACTCTTTTCTGTCCCTTTACTCTATTTCTATGTTGGTCGTTCGTTTCACCCCGCTTTGTACCTTTATCTTATCACAGGTCAAAGAGATCATGCGGGATGTTGTTGTCTCCATCAATATCACTTGCAATCTTCGATTCTCAAATTAAAGCCTATCCGTATCTTCTGGTTCCGGGTTCTTTATAGACCGGTCCCTCTGTCTTTCATATCTTATAAAGTGCATTCACCATCAATCTCACTTGCAATCTTCGATTCTCGAAATGTTAACCTATCCGTGTTTTCTGCATACACCGGTCCCTCTGTCTTTCATATCCTTTAAAGTGCATTCCTCCACTGGGTTGTTACGCTTCTTCTTCCACGTGAAAATGTCTGCGATTGTACGCGTAAAAACAGGGACTAATTCCAGTCTAAAGATCAGGGGGGTGAGGGGGGGAAGGGGGCGAGTTTAAAAAACATCAACAAAAAAGAACTGCCCCAACAAACAATGTTGAAATACACGTAATACCGATAATTTCGTTGTTGAAAATGATGTTTAACCTTTGAATAATTATAAGTACCTACATTGCTTTTATATTAACCTTTAAGTTTCCTTACGGAGAGCGATGATGAGTGAGGGGGTTGAGGATTGCGTAGGGGTGTGAATTGCTGTGTGGGAGAAAGTTTGTATGTGAGGCACTGTGTGGGAGAACGTTAGTGTGTGATGCACTGTGTGAAAGAAAGTTTGAGTGTGAGGCACTGTGTGGGAGAAAGTTTGTATGTGAGGCACTATGTGGGAGAAAGTAAGTGTGTGAGGTACTGTGTGGGAGAAAGTAATTGTGTGAGGCACCGTGTGGGAGAAAGTTTGAGTAGGAGGGCAAGTGAGATAGTGGGATGGAGTTCCTCGATTGATCGAGACCTCGGCTAGCTGTTAGGTCAACAGGAAGGAAGCAGTGATGGAATTTATCACGTTTGAATGAGTAGTTCCAGATCTTACACCCATCGCGCACGTCACACGCTATGACGAAATACTTCTTGCATAAGGAAAGTTACCAACCAACCTTTTTGTTGATTATTTCGCCTCCTACCAACGTTTTTGCCGGGTTGTTTTCTTCCCCGCACAAAAAGATAAAGTGCAAAAAAAATACGCTCAGTTTTTCCTCGTTACTTTTTGCTTTATTTGGGGAGGGTGGGGTGTGTGTGTGTGAGGGGAGGGGGGTTGTGCAAAAAAATACAGAGCACACCAAGTGTTGCCATTTATCGACGCGGATAAGATTAAATACGGTGTATGTGTAAATACGCTTTAAGTGAATAAACACAGACGTCCAGCTGTAAGTTGTGATTGTTCACTCGAAAGGCAGGGCCATAGCCAGCTTCAAAGATCCACGTCGAGTTTGCAGCAATTAATAACGCACCCGTCTTTTTTTTTTAAATCTTACCACAACGTTTGAGGGAGAAATATACTGGAAATATACTGTCTTCAATCCATTGATTATTTTCGGGTGAGTTTTTTTTTTTCTTCACAACAACCCAAACTCCAAAGTCCAAATCCTGTTGCAAGAATTGCGCCGAGATTTGCTGATCGGTTCTCATCCCTTCTCGCGTTAGGCTGGGCGTGAACTCTGACCCCCCTCAGACGCGCAGTTCTCGCCAGGGGGGCGCGCGGGTTGGTGGTGGTTTGGCACCTCATCCGTCACTGAACGGCTCTGATTAAACAACCGTATATGACCGGTTATATAGATGGGATAAGGAGCTCTTTTAAAATAATCGGCTACTTTTACAAGATTCGGTTAAGAAGTCCTTAGAAGTAGAAATGAGCACCAAACTGACTAGTGTTTTTATTTCGTGAAAAAAAATTTCCTTTTTGTTCTTACGTAAGATAAAAAATTAAAATGCACATTAGATTCTTTTGGGTATTAATCCTAATAATTAGATATGGGTCAAGGTGTTTTGTTGTTGTTGTTGTTGTTTTATTTCAAGGTACCAATGAAGGTACCAATTCGATTCACATTTGCATTCCCATGTATTCACTTTCTGTGTATATAGTTCTAACGGCTAAAGTGTGTCCAGATGATCCTTCGCTGGAGAATCGTAGAGAACAAGGTAAGAAAGAAAGTAGATTTAGGCGATCGACTATCATATTGGAAAATATATTGAGTCAGGGGCCTAAATCTACTTTTTGTACCTAGTACAGTATTTATAGCATCGTCTTTTTATGGTCTTGTTGATGATCGTGGCTCTGTTCGAAGATTAGCGAAATGTTCTGGTAGAAAATCAGAGAACCATATCACTTACTCACAGCTATCCTCAGAAAAAAATTGTACTTATGTTCCGTTTTTACTTGGTCCATAAGAGTACTTTGATAATTTTGTAATCACCAATGCTCTAGAAACAACAACAACAACAACAACAACAATAACGAACAGGCAATATCACTGAAGTAGACGAAAACTTGCAATGAGAGCCAGGGATACCCGGTTTGTCATTGAGCATTATTTTCGTCGCTCTATGAACCCAGTATTTCCAAACAATGATGTTTAATAGAACAATATTCTCTTATCCATCTTTTATCAAAAAGACGATAAAAGTGCTTAACACAGTCAGGGTAATTTCAAACGTAACAATTTTCAAAGTTGTTAAAACCACTTAATCAGAGGCGAACAAGTTCAAATTAATGCCGGGAGTCTCTGGCCATGCATATTTGAAGAATTACTCTGGCTTTCAATTTCATTTCATTAATTTACGATTGGTAGGTGTCCAGTTTTACATGGCAATATCTGCAACTAATTGCGCTTTGTGGTTTGAGTTTTCATATTAATTTTTGTGTCATCATAGTTGGTAAAGACTCCTGTGTTGTGTGGTTGATAGTCACAGTTGCTCAAGATAGGTGATACGTTAGTAATGCTATCTTCACCCAGTTGTCGAATGATCTATGTTATTTCCAAAATACTCTTAATCTTTAGTATTTGAGAAATGAGAGAGGACATTCTACAACTGAAGTGGCATTTTATGTGGTACTGTTTTTAGAAATAATGTTGCAGTTGTACCGCCAAAATGTATACATTGACCATTCTTTGAAATTCCTACACTTAGATAAAACAGTTTTTATAGAAAATATGTATCTAATAATGTTGTCAATATGGTGTATTATGTAAGCTGTGTGAGTAATGGTTTTATAATGGAACGCCTGTGTGGTGTATAGGTTAATATGAAATTAGCCTGAAGCGTACGACTAATTGAACCAATCTCATTCTTAATCTATGACTTGAAGTGACGAAATGTACAATAAATTCATGTTAGTTGGAATGGCTGATTGATATGGCGTTTAGATTAAATATACATATTTTGCTTATGGTTTTAAATGGTGGTGCTTTGAAGGTAACCTGTCTTGGAGCGATCTACGCATTCAATGTATATTATTGGATGATCTTGTATGGTGAGAAGTGTAAATACGATGTGAATATTGATAATTTATATCCTAGAATCTGATGATGATAATAAGTTATGATATAATATATGAAGTAAAATTTCTAGCATGTTTCATGCAGAGCAATTAGGAAGTCTTGAAAAACAGCGATGAAAGAAAACCCACTAATTTATGAAATAGTGTTGGTATTTATGTAGTTATAATAATAATTACAACAATAATGTGATCACTATCCTCATGCTCTGCGAGTGTCCTTTTATGTGCTACAGTCAGACCGAAACTAGCTAATTTCTGAAAATGCCTGAACATTTCAGTGAAATCAAAAGTTCTGATCAAAACAGGAATTTCTTGAGAATGGTCGGATTCTTTAGCAATTCTATAAGATTGTCTATTGTGCGTGATGTGTGATACAACATAATGATATCAGGCAGGCTAGACGTCGTAAATATATCTTTTTATGTCTTAAGACGAGTCTTAAACTTACCGAAACGTTGTGCTTATGGCCTTAGCCTGCTTGATATAATCATAGAAGGTGAATCTATGGCCTCTGGTATTATTACATTGAAGTCCTCCTTAGGACCCTGGCTTGTTATGTGTGGCTGACTGGGTGAGTGTGGCAGTGGTTTCTTCTCATCATTATCGTATCGCTTATCGACTGTTGTAAGTAGAGCAGTAGAATTGTGACAGACGCATAGCATTTAAACCAACTTTTTAAATTGTTGAACTATGTCTAATATCTGCCCTATTTATTTATCAAAATCATGAAATATATGTTGGATATGGTATGTGACGTATACTAGTGTATGATTTTCGTGTGTGAGGCAAAGGGAAGTATTGCAGAAGAGACGTTTTAAAATGGGGATGACCTCTTTCTCTCAAAAAGCGTAAACAAAATCATTTGATGGTTGTATTTTTTTTGTAAACAATCTGCTGATTGGGCTAGAGCATAGACTTTTTTAATACAGCTTTTTGCATTAGCCGACTTATAAGCATCACGTGACTTTTGTGAGAAAGAGGTCAACCCCATTCCAAGTATAATGATGATCATGATGCGAGCGTCTAACATTAAGTTTAAAACAGGCAACATGACGAATTATTGCCATTGGGTGTAGTTTTGTCATTATAAACATCTGCAGACCTAACAACGTAATCATGAAAAAGAACAATGTTAAGCAAACAAGTTGTTAGGGGTAAGGAATTTTGAAAAAATATGTATGTCGTAAGTTGGCATATTTCCATCTGTAATTAATGAGATTAGCTCTCTGTCTAGAAAGCTGCCATTGAGCACCAAATGTAACGATGCCATACTTTTATCTAACTGCCAGACTGTGGATCTATAGCATTTAGGAAATCAAAGCTTAGTATAAGACTGTTGAAAAGCCTCCAAATAAATAATTATCCGACCAGCTATCGTGGGTGTAGGCTGTTACAAAAAAAATAGAGGTCACGGCACAAAGTTAGAGGACTCTAATTTAGCTTTTAGTTAGCTTATCAAACAAGAGGAGTAAGAAATACTAATTTGTGCAGCTTATTCTAGTCCTAAAAAAAAAGAACGTTAAGTGCGCAAATGGGCAATTTCCGTAGATCTTATACAAGTTGACACAAGATTTATGAAGTTTGCTTGTTGACATTTCTCATGGATTCCATCAAAGAGGAACAACTCATCGGGAAATCTCATTTTTGACTGACTTATTGTTTTCGCGCTGCGCTAGTGTGTTGGTGTGTTTGGGTGTTTGGGTGTGGAAGAACGAATCCTTTAGGTTCTTCTGTCTAACACAACTTCATCAAAAAGTATTATTCTGTCGTGTATGGCAATGAAATGCCAGTATGTTGGTAGAATCATAATGACTTTATCGTTTTGTCCTCTTATTTACGCCAATTTGTCCAACGTTCACGCTTTGAGATTTGAGGGAGGCAGAATACAATGATGGTGATGATGGTGCTCACAAGAGGAAAAGAGAGAGAGAGAGAGAGAGAGAGAGAGAGAGAGAGAGAGAGGGAGAGAAAGAGGTTGGAGAAAAAAGTTGAAAATCTTGTAAAAGAAAGGAGTGGGATCGGCAAAGATGCATGGAAGAGAGAGAGAGAGAAAAGAGAAAAATTAAAATGCACATTAGATTCTTTTGGGTATTAATCCTAATAATTAGATATGGGTCAAGGTGTTTTGTTGTTGTTGTTGTTGTTTTTTCTTTTCTTTGATTGGGGACTGTGTACGTGTGTGTGTGTGTGTGTGTAAAAGGGGGGGGGTATTTTTTTACTGAAAAGTTTCGGACAGAAAAGGAAACACATTCGCTTCATGCTCATGCACGTCTTCCAAAAAATAATGTCAGACAAGTAACCCTTGTAACAATTATCTGCTTTTTCATTCGACTTAAACGAAATCCCCAGCTTGTACTAATAAATGCAAAAGCATCAACTTCAAATAGCTGCAATATATACTCCTCGTAATGGTAACCAACCCATCATATTGATATAGCCAAATAATGGGGAAACTCAAATATACTCTCTCTATTAAAAACAAATTCCTCAGTCTTTCATTTTTTTCTCATTCTCATGTTGGCTGGAGAGAATCTCTCTCTCTCTCTCTTTCTGTTTCTCTCTGTCTCTCTCTCTCTCTCTCTCTCTCTCTCTCTCTCTCTCTCTCTCTCTGTACACATTAAAGTAAACACCTCTATTTCCCATCAGTTTGGTATGCGCCGATCAATGGACGAGAAATCCAATTACGGGAACTTTTATCCCTGGTCGCTAAATTAGAACCATTAACTCAAAGAGTTTAACTAGCAGTTTTATCCCGGCAAAAAAGAATAATGAACGGAAAAAAACGAAGAAAACTGTTTGGGGGTAATTAGAAAATGACACCTGAAAAAAAGATGGGGAACGCTATAACAACGCATTGTTATACTCGCATTATGTATCTATCAGTTCAAAACAGCCAACCCAGGATTATATGTGAAAAGAACCACTGTATTGTATTCAAACATCTCTAAGAGTCAAATAATTTTTTTTAGTACTAAGATGCCGAAATTTTGGATTTTGTTAAGGAAAGAGAGAGAGAGAGAGAGAGAGAGAGAGAGAGAGAGAGAGAGAGAGAGAGAGAAAGACAGGCAGAGACAGAGACAAAGGGGAATGGAGAGAAAGATCGACTGAAAGAAAACAAAAGAAAGAATGAAAGAAAGGAAGAAATAAAGGCGTATAGAGAGAGGCTTAAATAATCACAGAGAGGCATAAAAGGCATTTTTATGCCTTTTATGCCTCTCTGTCAAAAACACTTTAGTGATTTAATTAAAAAGCCATATTTTTAGATGAATGTTAGTGATTGATAACATTTATTCAACACTGCGGAGATTTAAACAGCCGTTAAATTAATTCGGATTAAACAATATTGACTTTTTAGTTGTATTAAACCAGAATTATATTCCTGTTTTCATTGTCACCGTTAAAGTAATTCGTATTAAACAATATTGACTTTTTTAGTCGTATTAAACCAGAATAATTTTTACTGTTTTCATTGTAAAAGAAATGATAATAAAAAATTTGCTTGATAAAAATCATACGTCCAAACTTATGCAGCATAAATAGGTGATGA
>RQTK01000653.1:84005-124311 GCA_003991915.1 Elysia chlorotica
CTTATTAAACTCTTTGATTATGAAGGTCCGTCTATTCTCTCCTATGTCATGAGGCTCTGGGGTACTCGTGAGTATCAAAGTACGACATTCTATTCTTCATTTCAATCCTGGATATGTATTGAAACATAACATAGAGTAACATATCTGTTGAATAATTGGTCACCAACAAACTGCTTCAGCAAAATTTGGACTTGGTGAATTAGACAGAAAAAAAGAAGATGAATACCCCGTATGAATGAATTGAAAAACACACAAGGAGCTTCGAATTATATCCCTCTCAGATAACGTTTCACTAGAAATAGAAGTAGAATTATTGTACTATTGTCAAATAGTAATTTTTATTTAAATGCTGCCATATATTTCAAGCATGCCTGGAAACTAAGAAAATCTTCGATAAAACTGAAACTTTCTGGGACATTGTAAAATTGTATTTCTTGTCATGTTTGTATAGGTTCAGAATCCCAACGAACCAATAAACAGAAATCAATCAATCTCTCTCTCTCTCTCTCTCTCTCTCTCTCTCTCTCTCTCTCTCTCTCTCTCTCTCTCGCTCTCTCTGTCTCTCTCTACCTCTTCTCATTTTTATGTGTTGTTAAGTACAATCATTGTGACATAGATCGTTCTGATTTTAAAAACATCGAATCAGAGAAATTCGATGTTGCTATATCGTACAATGATCTCCGCCAGGAAAAAATCTGCAAAGTAGACGTTAAAATGGGTAGCTTGAAAACCATAATTTAATTTTAAAAGCAAATTATCAACAACATCAACAACAACTAAACAAAATGAAATCAAAATAAAAACTCGACTAAAAACATAATGAAATCATTCAGATCATGTGGCTATGAAATCTCCCCTTCGTTTGTCTAAGTATTATAATTTTTTACTGCATATATCTTTCGGAGGACAAATAAAGTTTCGCCTCATCTTAGCTTGAAAGTTCTTTGTAGACAAAACTGAGCAGGCGAGTGAAATCAATTTCTGGCCAGGGCGTCTGTAGCCCTAAACCAGAGCCAAACCGGGCCCTACTACCAAGCGCATATCAGCTGATTGGGCTGACCCCAGGTCCAACTCCCCGTCCTTAACTCCGACATGTTGTAACAGCACCAGAGACCACAGTGCTAAACTTATGCGCAAAGAGCGTATTTGTGAAGAATGTTTTTATGGCATTTTTGGCCAAAAATAACTTATGCGCAAAGAGCGTATTTGTGAAGTATGTTTTTATGGGATTTTTGGCCCAAATCGACCACTATGATGGCTGTTTGAGTTGGCAGTGCCAGAGCGGGGACGGGCATACTTCGGGCTCCAGCAAAGTGGATGATTCTCCGCACACAAGTGGGCCGGACAACAGCCGCACAACACCGCCGTATTACGGTAGAAATCATACAGTCTCCGCAGAGTGGAAGCATAAAATCAATACTCTATTTGCTATAGATGCTCTTCGGGTGGGGCTCTGGAAGAAAGAAAAGAAGAAAAAAAATATTAGATATTGAAGAGAGGGGCGAAAAAAGATAGGGAGGAGGGGTTGGGAGGTCAATTTTAGAAATAAAATATAATAATATTATATTTGGGGAGGATTGGGGATTATAGTATTAGATTGCAGGAAAGTGGCATAATGGGGAGGGGGGAACAAGGGGTGAGGTAGTACAAGGGTGTGCCTTGGGAGTTAAGGCGTGTTCGGAGACTTTTTTGGATGGTTGGAGGAGAACATCTTAGAGAACGCAACAAATATTGATCCAGGGTTTCATAAAAAAGGGGGAGGAATACAAGGGGGTAGGCAGATCAGATGCGCTCTTGAAAGTAGCAGTAAAAAGTCATCCCTTTGATGGTGTAAAAGTCGGGAGACTGGAAGCACGCTGGTGTGGGTGGGAAAGAAAGGGGAGAGGGCGCTTTTTATGGATAAAAGAGACAAGTGTAGAACTGGGCATCAAAGATTGAAAGCAAGGTTCGGTTAAGAGCGGGGAGGCTAAGATGTAAGGTTTTGGAGGTCTGAAACTATTTTGGTCCAAGGTTTAGTAGCCACAGTAGCTGCCTTAGTAGTTTGTACTGAAATAAAAAAAGAGTGAGAGTAGAATCAAATTGGGAAACCATGCCTGATTTCTTTTGGGAAGAGAATGTAGAAAGACAATTTTAAAATTGTTGTCATTTCAAGCTTAAGTTTGCATTAAAGCGAAGTTGTCAAAATTCGCGATGCTCTATAAAATGAGGTCTACAAATAAATCTCTCTCTCCTCTCTCACTTACTCACTCTAACTCTCCCTAATTCAAACAAACACATCGCAAGGTTTGTCCATTTTTTCAATGATTCTAGATGTATATCTCACACACTGAACTAAATTTTCGTGTATACGTATCTGTATATTAATTCATTTGTTCTACACACCAACCTATCAATCTATCTTTCCACTTACCTATCTATTTATTTATCATTCTCTCTATGTGTAAAGTTTTCAATCGATTTGATCGTTTGCTGCTATCATTCCATCCATCTAGCTCTTAGACTGTGTGACTATCTGTCTACATGCCTGTTTATCCATCATTGGGCCATCACAAATCATAATAGTTATTGCCTTTATCTATATGCCTGTGTTGGAAAAGCTCTCCAGCCATCTACAGTTCAATGTGTATGTGTTTAGATATCAAACCCTTTATTGATTTGTTTATCAAATTTCTACATTTTCTAGATTTCCGTGAGCTTATATATCTTTCAGCATTCCGACAGTTGCATAGACGGGCTCTGCACAATCTTGTTTGTTTTTTCTGTCGACTTTTTTGTCTTCTTCTTCCTTTTATGTTTCATTGCGAGCTATGAGCGCAACGCTTTCTGGCTGGTCCAGTGATTTGTTTTTATCGATAGCCAACAAGATATTGCATGTGAGTGAGTCCTTAAACAAATTTAAAGCCGAGAAAACACACGCTTTAGCAAACCTGGGGGAAAGTGGGTCTTGAATTTATTGGAATCTGTTGAAAAACAATATCCCTGATCACGCAACAGGGTGAGCGCTCAGACTGACTTCACTCAAAATTGAACAAGACAACAAGAACAACTCCAGACGTGATAATGGTGTGTAATTATGTCATTATGAACACAACTATTTTTATTGAATGTAATAACAGTAATGAATTCTGTGTTTGCATCAACAGCGACATGGGTGGGAGGCGCATACATCAATGGAACAGCGGAAATGATCATGGCGAATGGAATCCTGGGATGCCAAGCCCCAGTCGGATACGCGCTCAGCCTCGTCCTCGGTAGAAAAAAAATAATTTGATAGTTCTTCACAGATTTTTTTTAACATCAAACCTTGCCATTAATCACAAGACATGTAACAGTTGTTCAATCGTTTTACTGATTATATCCTATCCGTATCGATTTCTCACCTCTATATTATCTCTAATTAATTTTTTAGTCATTGCCCTAAATATTCGTCTAATTATTGAATTATTAGGACACAATATTCGTGGTATTCTTGAGATGATATTAAAAGGGGTTTATCTTTTTTTTTCGGGGGTCCCGCTAGACCAACTGTTGAAAACGTTCTCTCTTATATGATAAAAGAAACAATTGTATAGCCTGGCAGCCTTTCCATAGAATACAAAAACATGCCACCCCATACGTTGTTTTAATTCTTACTTTCAGTCAGGACTTTTTAATTCAGGGCTTTTAAATTTTACACACAAAATAATTAATGTGGATAAAACTTTTGTGATGCCACCTTGAATAGAACCATTTCAATGCCACCTTAATTGATGTATCACTGTCCACCCCCTTCTTCCTTCCTCTGTGATCTGACCTCCCTCCCCCCGCCCAGGTGGTCTGTTCTACGCGAACCGCATGCGGTCCGAGGGCTACGTGACCATGCTGGACCCGTTCCAGATCAAGTACGGCGAGAGGATGGGCGGCCTGCTCTTCATCCCGGCGCTCATGGGCGAGGTCTTCTGGACAGCCGCCATCTTGGCTGCACTTGGTTAGTTAACTTAAGTAGTTAGCGCTCATACTGGCCGCACTCGGTTAGTCTAAGTAGTTAACGTTAACAGTAGCCGCACTAGGTTAGTTCAGTTTAGTAGTTAGCGCTCATACTGGCCGCACTTGGTTAGTTAACTTTAGTAGTTAGCGCTCATACTGGCTGCACTAGGTTAGTTCAGTTTAGTAGTTAGCGCTCTTACTGGCTGCACTAGGTTAGTTAACTTTAGTAGTTAGCGCTCTTACTGGCTGCACTAGGTTAGTTCAGTTTAGTAGTTAGCGCTCTTACTGGCCGCACTCGGTTAGTTAACTTTAGTAGTTAGCGCCCATAGAGGCCGCACTAGTTCAGTTTAATAGGAAGTGCTCATACTGGCTGACTGGGTCAGCTAACTGATTTTTTTTATTACATGTATATGCATTTTAAAGTCCACTACTGACTGTCCAGGGTCATTTGGCTGTTGTTGAGTTGTTGAGTTGTTGAGTTGTTGAGTTGGTTTAACGTCCAACTTCAGCACTATATAGGCTATATTGTGGA
Source organism: Elysia chlorotica (assembly GCA_003991915.1). Classification (NCBI taxonomy): domain Eukaryota; kingdom Metazoa; phylum Mollusca; class Gastropoda; family Plakobranchidae; genus Elysia; species Elysia chlorotica. Next base: position 88,504 of record RQTK01000653.1, read on the forward strand.
CAGGCCCCAAGACTTACGTCAGACCCGTTCCAGATCAAGTACGGCGAGAGGATGGGCGGCCTGCTCTTCATCCCGGCGCTCATGGGCGAGGTCTTCTGGACAGCCGCCATCTTGGCCGCACTTGGTTAGTTAACTTTAGTAGTTAGCGCCCATAGAGGCCGCACTAGTTCAGTTTAATAGGAAGTGCTCATACTGGCTGACTGGGTCAGCTAACTGATTTTTTTTATTACATGTATATGCATTTTAAAGTCCACTACTGACTGTCCAGGGTCATTTGGCTGTTGTTGAGTTGTTGAGTTGTTGAGTTGTTGAGTTGGTTTAACGTCCAACTTCAGCACTATATAGGCTATATTGTGGACAGGCCCCAAGACTTACGTCTGACGTTATGTGCTGCCACAAACGAGACAGGGCGGTGATATCATGACTCCTGTCTCCGTCGGTCACATTAAACTGACACGGACGTACCAGGGCTACGGGGCGAAATCGCTAGGGCCCGAACCATGGACCTTTTGCGTCGGAAGCAGATGTTCTACTCCAAGGCCCCCGCGCCCCCCGGGTCAATTGGCAGTTACACATTATAAAGTCAAGAATCGTCGTTCATAATTATTCGCTGCCTGGATCATTTAGCCGGTTTAGTAGTTAACGTATGGTGAAGTAAACATTTGTTTTCAATACCTCCTGATCAGTTACCTAGTTTAGTAGATCCACGATATAAAGTCAACAATTGTGTTCATACTGGTTGCTGTGGTTTAGTTGACTGGTTTAGTTATAATCATAACATACAGGCCCGATATATGTATTTTAGATAAACATTGAGGCGTATGTTTTGTTTACATTTGTAAATCGGATGGTACATTGTTTGTGAACAGCCTTCAACATTTTCATGGCCCATGCCGTAAAAATAGGTTTAATTTACCACGGTGAGCCATTTCTGGGTTTACGATGCAGTAAAGTTTGTTTTAAAAAATGGCTGTATGTCCATAGATAAACATGTCCAAGCTTATTCAGGTGATGAATGGCGACAACAATATAAAACAATAGCAGCAAATACAATAGCTTCAACATAAACGGACGAAATCATAAAACTACAAGAAAAAAAGTGTTAACATTGATGAATAGTTCATTTAAGCTTTTAGTGGCGTGGTATTTAGCGCGATCGCATCAATGTCATTTCGATACTTTGTATTTTTTCTATAAGTTAGTTATGGCCTCAGATATCAACAATGTCTCTTTGAGTTCAGTAGGACTCTCATGTGAGCCAAACAACAAGCACATGATCTGCAGAGACGCTGACAGATGGTGCATCGGTGATCACCAGTGATAGGAAGTAGGTAGTAGGTAGTAGGTGTCGGCGGTATTGTGCTCTCTTGTCCACTTTAATACTACAATATTACGCCCCCCACTTACCCCTCAGGTTCTACCTTGTCCGTGATTGTGGAGATGGAGCCCAAGCCAGCCATCATCATCTCGGCGTGCGTGGCCCTGTTCTACACTCTAATCGGCGGGCTGTACTCCGTGGCCTACACAGACATCGTCCAGCTCTTCTGTATTTTCTTCGGCTTGGTACGCTCTTTGTTTTGTGTGTTTGTCTGGTTTTACGTGTTGACTATAATAAGTGTGCTATTTGTCTTGGACCTACCGTTGCCACAGTGAGTAGGGCGTTGGGCCACCATAGAGACGTTGCTGGGTTCAATCTCTGGCGTGGACGTCTGTTTCTTCCACGCCCACCTCCTGTGTCAGGAAGGGTTAACTAAAGTTATTAGCGAGGAAAGCTGAGGAAAGTAATGACAATCTACTTTGAAATTCCCGTTTATCAAAAATAATATTAAACAAAAAACACCATGATCCTTACTCCTGGTGCTCCAACGCTCTATTAAAGAGTATGGAAGAAATCAAGCACCGGGCATTAAAAGTTCTCTGTTAGAATATTTCTTAGACATTTCATTATCCTTCATACTTCTTTTTTTTTCTTATCCCACTTTTATTACAAAGATTATTTCAATGGTAACTCTCAACATACTAAGCAACGCAGTGTATGTTCCTCCTCTGCGTACCACTGTTGGATAATGTACAAGTTGTGCATAATTTGCTATATATGCCTCAATCAGATGGCACCTACACATATCTGACTGTCTTAAGATGTATGTACCTGCCAGGCAGCTTAGATCTTCAGCTGATAAAACCATCCTTGTTGTACCAAATAGAAATTATAAATCAACAGGTCAGCGATCTTTTTACTATCTCGATCCCAAAGTATGGAACAACCTTCCCAAAAACATAAGGGAAGCACCTTCCTTGGAAATTTTCAAAGCATGCTTAAGTTCTACCTTTTTGACGATTGAAATTGAACCGGTGAAAGTTGTAAATACCTATAATGATTTCTTGTGGCTTTTGAATGTAATATTGTATTGTGTCAACATTGTATGATTCTTCTTCTTTTGTACATGTGATAATGGAATTGTTAAGCGCACTGAGCATGATTGTTCATAGAAGTGCGCTATATAAATGCATTATATTATTATTTTTGTCAGTGAATATATTATCATGTCTGATTGACTTACCTACCACCCACAGTGGATCAGCATCCCGTTCGCCTTGACACACGAGGCCGTGCCCAGTATAGTGACCAACGCTACTCAAAACTGGATTTTCCCGATAGAGACCAGCACCCTGCCCACCTACTTCGACAACTACCTCCTGCTCATGTTTGGGGGAATCCCCTGGCAGGTACGAAGCTTTGAAAGTCATCTCGTTACCAAGAAATTTAGCATCTTCAGTTTAACCATCAATCGCTTTTTGCCAATGTACGCAATATAATATAAGGTTGTTGTACAAAACTAATACAAACGGATCGATTTCATCACGGAAATAATGAGAGCATCCTAAACTAGGGCATTTAATCTGACATCACTGGTGAAAGGCATTTAATCATTTCAGTCATGTTTTACACACATTAATTCGCTTTGTCTCATTTGTAGAATGTTTATCCGTTTTCCATTAAGTGTAAAGCAATTCGATTTTCTTTCTTCTTTTTTTGTAATGCAATGATATTTTGTATTTAAATAGTTCAAACATTTTTTCAGAAAGAATTTCTGCCTATCCACATTACCAATAAACTTTGCTTCACCATATCTTCTCATTCACTGTGGATTTAATTTATTTATGTAAACACCACTTTAATCTTGTAGATCAGCTATTAGAGTAGATTAGGTACACGTAATTTACTCGCTAGCAAATTAGAGTTTAACTCCGGCCTCCATCATGTGTAAACCCTTGTTTCTGAACTATTGTTATGTTTTTACTACTTAGAGAGATAAAAGAGTCACGGTTGCTACTAGTATAATGCATTAACTACCTCAGGACACCATGGGCACAACATAGCCCTGCTGACATGCCGTAAAAACAACTCACTCACTCACTTGTTTCTGTCCTGTGCTTTTTTTTTTCCCGTCCCCCCCCCCCCCCCCCCCAATGTCCAGGTCTACTTCCAGCGAGTCTTGTCGTCCAAGTCGGCCATGAAGGCCCAGGTGCTCTCCTACATCGCCGCCGTTGGATGTGTTGTCATGGCAACGCCGGCCGTCATCCTAGGCGCAGTCGCGGCCTCTGCCGGTAGGATAAGTAGATCTTTTAGCATTTATCATTGGTGTATCAACATTCATCTTTGATGTTCTTGCTGTTTTTAACATCCATCATGGGAGTTTTAAAATCCGTCCTTGTTAAAAAAATAAATAAATAAAGTTGAATCCATATTACATGTTTTTATCATCCATTTTTCATGTTTGTATAAGCCATCCTTGTTTTTCATTTTTTCAAACAGCGTTTGTGTTTTTAATATACATCCTTATATATAAAGCTGTGGTGTTTTAACATCCAAACATGTACTTTCTAATTTCCTTTTTCCTTCCTAAATAATTTTCTTTAGTAATTGTAAGAATCGTAGATGAAAATAGCTACCATGTTATAAAGTCAACAATTTTGCTTATACTGGTTGCTACGGGTCAGTAGACTGGTGTTCATTTAATGGTGTTTTTAACAACCACACATTTTACCTTAAACACCCACTGTTGATCCCCTCCCCCCAGACTGGAACCGCACGTCCTGGACCGGCCCCGTGCCCATCCCAGTGAAGGACTACCCCCTGATCCTGCCCATGACGCTCCAGTACCTGTGCCCTCCGGTCATCGCTTTCCTGGGGCTGGGCGCGCTGTCTGCTGCCGTCATGTCGTCTGCTGACTCCTCCATCTTGTCTGCCGCCTCCATGTTCGCGCGCAATGTCTACCGCTCGCTTTTCCGGACGGCGGTGAGTTCTATGTAGGGTTTAACGTCTCCTAGGTTCCTCTAGGCACTCCTATACGGTTAGCGCAATGTCTACCGCTCGCTTTTCCGGACGGCGGTGAGTTCTATATAGGGTTTAACGTCTCCTAGGTTCCTCTAGGCACTCCTATACGGTTGGGAGTCCCAAGACTTACGTCTGACAATTTAATGTGCTGCCACACACGAGACAGGGCGGGGATACCATGACTCCTGTCTCAGCCGGTCAATTTATACTGACACCGATCCAACCAGTTAGGACGGCGGTGAGTGAATAGTACATGTACTAAATACTAGTCATGGAGATTTACGGGGTGGGAACGGGTGTCTATTAATAGGACTCTGTTTTGGGGAGGGGGGGGGGTCGAGGCTATCGGAAACAAGGCCGCTTGGCCGACATAAACATGCGAAACGAGTGTGCCTAGTGCCGCGCGCGACTGTGCTTTGCGCTGGCTGAGCAAGTCTAGACTACCTGATATCCTCGGGGTTGGTCTAAGAGAGGTGAGACCTTTTCTGGACGCCGGTTTGGATTTTTCGTGGTTTGACTCCTTTCTAAGCGTACATAAGTGGGACCATATGACCTCTCGGATTCCTATCCATCTGATGTTATATCATAACTGTGCATGAGCGGTTCCACCATTAGGTCCACGGGATACAGTACAGGCTGCCAATGACAGGCTAACATCTTGGATTTATGGGCTAGATGTGAAAAAATGTAACCATACGATACTACTACAGTTGAAATGTGGGCTTAGGACAAGATTTTGTTGTTGTATAGCTGGGTTTTCTACCACCGAAATATATGCAGACAAGACTATTAGACCAAAATTGAATGTTTATGCTTGTTAGAGTAACTTTTGTCAAAGCTTGTGGGGGCTCTAACAGTTATTGTGTATTGTAAAAAGAGAAGGGATACTCGTGGGGTAGTAAGTATAACTGTGGTATATAAAGAAAAAAAAAACTTCAACCGGTGTCTAAACTTAAAGCTCCATTCATGATTACCATTTTTTCTTTTTCTTTTTCGTTGGGTTTTTTTTTAAAGAAGATGGGGTTATAACGGGATTTTTTTAAATGTATCATCAATTTTTAATTTTGAACTAATTGGGCTGTATCTATGTCTGCTTCCCCAGGCATCAGAGCGCGAGATCCTGTGGGTGATGAGAGCGGCCATTTTCGGCGTGACTGCGCTCGCCCTGGCCATGGCGCTGACCGTGGAGTCCATCTACATGCTGTGGTACCTGTGCGCTGACCTGGTCTACGTGATCCTGTTCCCCCAGCTGACCGCCGTGCTCTACCTCAAGAAGTCCAACACGTACGGCTCCCTCGCCGGCTACGTCTTCGGACTCTTCTTCCGCGTGGCGGGCGGCGACGAGAACCTGAAAGTGCCCGCGATCATTAAATACCCGGGCTACAACGAGGAGACGTACGCCCAGACCTTCCCGTACAAAACCCTGTCCATGGTGGTCACGAGCTTTACCCTGGTTTTGATCACCTACCTCAGCATCTGGCTGTTCGAGTCCGGAGTCCTGCCCAGGAGGTTCGACGTCTTCCACTGCGTGGTGAACATTCCGGACGAGCAGATTGGCCTGGCGTCCCGCGAGAGTATGGACGAGCGAACCAAGTTTGGGGTCTACGGCAAACAGAACGGGAAGGTCAACCCCGCGCTCAAGTTCTCCAACGAAGACCTGGTGGCGACAGGTGAGACGGATGAGTCGGAGGATCATGAAGGGTCGCCTCCCTCGGGGCATAAAGGTTTGAACTCCGGCCTTGTACAATGATAGCGCCGAGTCTAGATGTAGATACCTGGTAGGTTATTTCTCTAATGAATGTGGCAGTGATGATGGTGATGATGATGATGGTGATGATGGAAGGAAGTATTGATGGCTTGTGCTTGTGCGTGTTTGCAGCATGTTGAAAGTTTGTGATACTTATCCTTCTTTTACTGCTTGTCGTAGAATTTTCTAAGGCTAGAAAAATGACAGAGCGCTAGAGCTTGAGTTGATTTTACGAAACGGGCCACCTTAAAGATATCTTTCTTTGGTCCTTATCTTGTATTTGGATTAATCTCCCTCTGGTGCTGAGTTAATACCATAAACCAATAGGCTTCTCAGAAGCACATTGCATTTCTTTCTTTGGTTAAAGGAAAATGCTGAATGGATCCTAAAAACGTAGGAATGTTTTATATCATGACAGTGAGACGGAAAAATGGTAAACAAGCCAGTTTGGCATTGGAAATTTGGTGAAAGAAAAACCAGATAAAGATATTTGTCAGAAGCAACCTTCACACAATCCTTCTGTTGGCCCATTGAAACGTGCGATTTTGAGCATCGCAGTGTAAAATGTCCTGGCTATGACTTTAACTTGTTACCTCTGGAAAACATGTTCAATCCATCTTAAGGCAAAATAAGTTTGGCTTTAAATTTTCTTAAATGAATATGCCTTATGATTTTGTTGTTTCTTTAATTTATAATTTACATACAATTTATCTTTATTTTTTTTGTAAAGCGTTTACATTAACTTATTACCATTGCTATTTTCAATATATCCATTTCCGTCGTTGTAATCATCACATTATTTTCTTCCATTCTTGTTCCCATTCTCTCTTTCTCAATGTATCCCTCACTGTATTGTGTTTTCTCTCTTTCTATCATTCATTTTCTCTATCTGTCTGTCGGTCTCACATACTATTTCTGTTTATCTCTCTCTCTGTCTCTGTCTCTCTGTATGTATGTCTGTCTGTCTGTCTGTGTCTTTCTCAATATTTCTATATTCCATATCTCTCTCTCTCTCTCTCTCTCTCTCTCTCTCTCTCTCTCTCTCTCTCTCTATCTATCTATCTATCTATCTATATATCTATCTATCTATCTATCTATCTATCTATCTATCTATCTATCTCTTTTTGTTGTTACGAAGTTTCTTAAAATGAGTAATTTAAAACAAATTTGAATATTGAACGAGGGTGCGAGTTTAGAGATTTGTATGAAAGGCAAACTAGACTTATTTCAATAAGAGAACTTTTTAAGCATAATACTGGATCCATAATTGGTACTCCATGATAATACCCACATCATGTGCATAGAGTACTAAATACAACGGTGCTGTAATTTTAGATCCAAGTGCAGTTTTTAATATGAAAGTACCTTTATACCACGGCTGAGTTTGAACCACTGTTGTATTTCTATCCCATATAGTTTTAATCTGCAAAAATGTTGGCACCAAAATGTACTATAGAGGGTTTATGTAGCTTATGAATAGTACTATAGAGAAATTCAATTTTCCAGAGGTGTTCAAAATAAGCATAATATTGAGTATCAGGACAAGATGGGAGGGACTGTGGTTATCTCAAAGTGAAGGGTTTCATAGATTCTGAAGTAAGTTCAGTTTTTATGAAGCACAGACACCCGCATTCCGAAACATCATAATGACTCCCAAACTTATTTCCTTATGTTTTTTGTAAATGTAAAATGAACATTGTGAAAACATAATTATGATTATATCATAGTTGTACAAGTTGGCATAATTGAAATGTATTGTTGGATACATTATTATGCATGAACTTTAAATGTTGCCAAAGTATGTTTTGTAGTTGGTTTTACATCTCAAGAGACATACAGTTTTGACCAAAATAATTGTTGATTTTAATTGTGAATGTTACGTCACGCCCTGTGTGTTTTAAAGCTCGGTTGTGCCAAAAAATGTTTTGGCCTAATGTAAAAAGGGGGGTAATCCTTACATTTTAATAAGGAAGAGTTATCGGTGTTCTATTGTAAACAAAGGTTAAATGTAATATTAGTTACTGGACCTCGGAGATATCTTTTTAAGGGCATTACTTGCTGAGGTCCTTTTTACCAGTCCAGGATGTGCCCATTTTCCTATGCATGATATCAAAGAAGTATTTATGCTAGCAAGGGGGTTAATCGGTATAAGAATAAGTCTTAGTGTTTATTGGTTTATTGCCCTTTGTTGAATGTCTCGTCATACTCTGAATGACTTGTGTACCAAAGAAAACTAAGTGAAACATTTTTTTTAAAGTTTATTCTAACTTTTATATAAAGCATTACAAGAGATCTTTTTAAAGCAGTAACTGCGGGACAAACCATTTTAGATAAATAATTACAAACATGTAATAAACTTCGACCATTATTATCATTTATACTTCCAGAAGTTCTTAGGAGGTTAGTGTTTTTTTGCATATTGTAGTGCTCCTGAAATTACTGGGACTGTAAAAGTACATAGTTTTTCTATTGAGTTTGTTATATATTTTATATTTCTTGTTTGTTACGAAAGTACCACAGAGATATGATAAAAGCCATGATTGCCAAACACATTCCCTCCTTCAACAACTTTTGTTGCGTCGATAGACAGATGTCAGCAGAAATTGAGTAAAATGACTCTTCCGCGGTTATTGACTCAATAAACGAATAAACTTAAGAGCAACTATTGTGATATCATGAGTGATGCTTACATATCTGTGATCAGATAATTAAGGTATCGTTTCGTTTACTTTATACGAATGTGTGTGGCTAGGTGTAACAGCGGTGCTATAAGCTTGGTCATTCCGACCAAGAGTACTTTTGCTGTTTAAATCTACCCTGAGTCCAAGGATATCAGTTTATAGCACCTTAAGTAAAAAGTACCGATTGTTGTTTTTAAAGTGTGAAATAAATTGTTGTAAATGTGTCATGAATGCGTCGAATATTTTGACTCGACATAATTTTGACGAATGTTAAGTTATTTGGTTGATAATGTCATTTTCAGGCCAAACATTCTGTCAATATCTGGACATAATTAAAAAAATATTTTATTATTCGTCTGCTACGATGTGTTATGATCAACATAGTTTTAAAAAAATGCCTACAAAGTCACCCCAAAATGTATAAAAAAACCAGAAACATAAACTTTTAGACAGAAACAATGAATATTGTTGTTAGAAAGATTTTTGTTTTGAATTCCTATTTATATGAATTGAGTTACATTAAGATTTTATGTGATTTTGTAAAGTGTATTGTAATACATTAAGGTGTATTTTTTCTGTAAAACTGCTTCTTTGTCTTCATGATTTTATTTTGTTCATTATTTTAAGGTACCAATGAAGGTACCAATTCGATTCACATTTGCATTCCCATGTATTCACTTTCTGTGTATATAGTTCTAACGGCTAAAGTGTGTCTAAATGCTCCTTTGCTGGAGAATCGTAGAGAACAAGGTAAGAAAGAAAGTAGATTTAGGCGACCGACTATCATATTGAAAAATATATTGAGTCAAGGGTCTAAATCTACTTTGTTTTTGTACCTAGTACAGTATTTGTAGCATTGTCTTGTTTGTGGTCTCCTTGCTGATCGCGACTTTGTTTGAAGCTTAGCGAAATGTTCTGGCAGAAAATCGGAGAACCATAATTATCTCATATCACAACTATCCTTAGAAAAAATTGTACTTATCTTCCGTTTTTACTCGGTCTATAAGAGTACTTTCATAATTTCGTAATAATCAATGCTAAAGAAACAACAACAACAACAACAGCAACAACAACAACAACAACAACAATAACGAACAGGCAATGCCACCGACGTAGAAGAAAACTTGCAATGAGAGCCAGGGATACCCGGTTTGTCATTGAGCATTATTTTCGTCGCTCTATGAACCCAGTATTTCCAAACAATGGTGTTTAATAGAACAATATTCTCTTGTCCATCTTTTATCAATTTTCAAAAAGACGGCAAAAGTGCTTAACACAGTCAGGGTAGTTTCAATCGCAACAATTCTCAAAGTTGATAAACCATCTCAATCAGGGGCGAACAAGCTAAAATTAATGCGCCCAAAAGGTCTTAAGTCATTTATACTTGATAAATTACTTTGGCTTTTAAATTCATTTTATTACTTTAAGGTTGGTAGGTGTCCAGTTGTACGTGGCAATATCTGCAACTAATTGCGCTTTGTGGTTTGAGTTTTCATATTAATTTTTGTGTCATCATACTTGGTAAAGACTCCTGTGTTGTGTGGTTGATAGTCACAGTTGCTCAAGATAGGTGATACGTTGGATATTTTATCGTCACCACAGTTGCCGAATGATCTATCTTATTTCAAAAATACTATTAACCTTAACCAGTATTTGAGAAATGAGTTAGGATATTCTACAACTGAAGCGGTTTTTTTTTGTGTGTGATATTATTTTTTAGAAATAATGTTGCATTTGTACCACCAAAATGTATACATTGACCATTCTATGAAATACCTGTACTTAGATAAAACAGCTTTTGTAGAAAAATTGATCGAATAATGTTGTCACAATGGTGTATATGTAAGCTGTGTCAATGATGATTTTATAATGGAACGCCTGTGTCGTTTATAGATTAATATGAAATTAGCCTGAAGCGCACAGCGCATTGAACCAATCTTATTCTTCAAGTATAACTTGTGGTGACGAAATGTACAATCAATTCATGTTAGTTTTTATGCCTGATTAAATGACGTTTAGATTAAATACATAATATACTTTGATTGTGTTTTGAAATGGTGGTGCTTTGAAGGTAACCTGTCTTAGAGCGATCTACACATTCAATGCACCTTATTGGATGATCTTGTATGGTGAGAAGTGTAAATACGATGTGAATGTTAATAATTTATATCCTAGAATCTGATGATGATAATAAGTTATGATATAATATGTGAAGTAATATTTCTAGCATGTTTGCATTCAGAGCAATTCGGAAGTCTTGAAAAACAGCGATGAAAGAAAACCCATTAAGTTATGAAATAGTGTTAGTATTTATGTAGTTATAATAATAATTACAACAATAATGTGATCACTATCCTCATGCTCTGACATGACATTTTATGTGTGAATTCCACGCATGTGCTACAGTCAGACCGAAATGCCTGAACATTTCAGCGAAATCCAAGTTCTGATCAAAACAGGAATTACTTGAGAATGGCCGGATTCTTTAGGAATTTCCTGAGATTGTCTAGTGTCAGATGTGGACTACAACATGGTGATATCAAGCAAGCTAGGCGTCGTAAATACCTTTTAATGTCTTAAGACGAGTCTTAATCTAACAACAACGTTGTACTTTGTATTACAACTTGGTACGTTGTATTAACGTTGCATAACAGTACTTATGTCCGCTAGCCTGCTTGGTATAATCAGAGAGGGTAAATCTATTGTCTCTGGTAGTATTATGTTGACGTCCTCCTCATGGCCCTGACTTGTTATGGGTGGGTGACTGGGTGAGTGTGACAAGGTTTTCTTCTCATCATTATCGTATCGCTTATGGACTGTTGTAAGTAGAGCAGTAGAATTGTGACAGACGCATAGCATTTAAACCAACTTTTTAAAATTGTTGAACTATGTCTAATATCTGCCCTATTTATTTATCAAAATCATAAAATACATGTTGGATGTGATATATGACGTATACTAGTGTATGATATTGGTGTGTGATACAAAGTGAAGTATTGCAGAAGAAAAGTTTTAAAATGGAGATGACCTCTTTCTCTAAAAAAGTGTAAACAAAATCACGTGATGGTTGTATTTTTTTTTTCAACAATCTGCTGATTGGGCTAGAGCATAATTATACCTTTTTAATACATCTTTTTGCATTAGCCGACTTATAAGCATCACGTGACTTTTGTGAGAAAGAGTTCAGACCCATTCCAAGTATGATGATGATCATGGTGCGCGCGTCTAACATTAAGTTTAAAACAGGCAACATGACGAATTATTGTCATTGGGTGTAGTTTTGTCATTAAAAACATATGCAGACCTACCAACCTAATCATGAAAAAGAACAATGTTAACCAAAATAAGGTGGTAGGGATAAGGAAATTTGAACAAATACATATGTCGTTAGGTGGTAAATTTGCATATGTAATTGATGAGATTAGCTCTTTGTCTAAGAAGCCGCAATCAAGCACCAAACGTAGCGATGCCACAATGGTATGCAACTACAAGACAGTCGCTCTATAGCATCTAGGAAATCAAAGCTCAGTATAAGCCCGTTGAAAAGCCTCCAAATAAATAATTATACGACCAGCTATCGTGGATGTAGGCTATTAAAAAATAAAGGTGTTTTCATAAAGTGTAACGGCACGAAGGTAGAGGAGTCTAATTTAGCTTTTAGTTAGCCTACCAGTCAAGAGAAGTAAGAAATATCAATCGGTGCAGCTTATTCTAGTTCTAAAAAAGAGAACATACAGGCCTAGTGCGGAAATGGATAATTTTTGTAGATCTACTACAAGATGGCACTAGATTTATGAAGTTTGCTCGTTTACATTTTCTCATGGATTCCATAAAAGTGTAACAACTCATTGGAAAATCTCATTTCATATTGACTTATCGTTTCACTCTGCGCTAGTGTGTTTGTATTTTTGAGTGTGGAAGAATGCATCCTTTAGGTGCGGCTGTCTAACACAACTTCATCAAAAAGTATTATACTGTCGTAAATGTCAGATGTTGGTAGAATGACTTAATCATTTTGTCTTATTATTTACGCCAATTTGTCCAACGTTCATGCTTTGAGATTTGAGGTAGACAGAATACAAAGATGGTGATGATGGTGCACACAAGAGGAAAAAGAAGAGAAGGAGAGAGAGAGAGAGAGAGAGAGAGAGAGAGAGAGAGAGAGAGAGAGAGAGAGAGAGAGAGAAGAAAAAAAGTTGAAAATCCTGTAAAAGAAAGGAGTGGGGTCGGTAAATGTGCATGGTAGAGAGAGAAAAGGGAGGTAGCGATGTAGAAACAGAAAGAGAAGAGCACAGAAAGACAGATATGGTGACGCCGAGAGAGAGAGAGAGAGAGAGAGAGAGAGAGAGAGAGAGAGAGAGAGAAGAGAGATTGAGATTGATTGATTGATTGATGTTAATTGGTTCGTTGGGCTTCTCAGCCTTAACAAACATGACAAAAAATACAATATTACAATGTCCAAGAAAAAGATAACAAAATGAGAGAGAGAGAGAGAGAGAGAGAGAGAGAGAGAGAGAGAGAGAGAGAGAGAGATAGAGAGCAGAGAGAGAGAAAGAAAGAGAGAGAGAGAGAGAGAGAGAGAGAGAGAGAGGTGGAAAGTGGTTATTTAACGAAAGAATGGGTGAGCTGAGTTCAATAAGAGCATTATTTGTATTAAATTAATGGTCGTCTTTCTTGGTGTTGCTCTAGATTACCCCAACCATCTCATCATCTTCAGCGTGTTGTGCTGTACATAGTAAAACATTCTCTGGAGGGGTGCATACCATCGAGTGTTATACTCAAAAAAAAAAATCAATTTAAATAGTATAGAAAAAGCTATTGTAGTTACGTAGTTAAGAAAACAGTGATTTCAAAAGATGCGAATAAATTACATCAAATATATCGTGTTTTGAATTTTTTTTTCCTCTCCTATATTATTGTGGTTGTGAATTACATGTGTGGATTATATAATTATATATTTTGGATACGTTTATGGTTGAAAACATTAATATTTATTTTTAGTTAGGGAAGATGCTTTTTGGCAACATATGTATAAGTTATTTTGTGCGACTAATTTTATTGTCGCGGGTTTTTGGATCGGTCGCCGTAAAACTCCCTTGGAGAACATTAAACTTGAAAAAAAAGACATTTTAGAGAGAGAGAGATTCCCGCTAAAACTATAGGTCTTTTGAAAAGCCTTAGGGAAAAATCAGACATTCCACCAGACTTCTCCGCTAAGTGTTACTGACACATCTCTCTAAACTAAATATATAGATCTAAGTTCGTAAGTACAACGTTGGGGTAAGCTTCCGACTCCTCTTTAGACATGAGAATGAGAAAGCTGACGACTCGCCTTCAGATATAAGAACAAGAAGGATTACGAGGAGGTGTACTTCAACATTGTACTTACAACCCCTAGAGGCAGACAACCAATCAGATGGCGAGACAGCACCGTGCAAACACATAGGATCTCTTTGGCAACGAGAAGCACAGATTATAGCAGATTAGAGAGGGATGGAGGTAGAAATCAGAGGGCTGCATCTTGAACTTGATATACACAGGGTTGTAGGATGTGTGATGTAGGAAACAAAAAATACAGTGGTTGTGGATTAACAAGTCGATATAATTATTTCATATTAAAAAGCAAAAGGTATCTAAAAATAATTATAATGAACATTAACTTTAATGATATTGGCGAAATCATAACCAAGACGATGGTGGTGTTCTTGAGAAAGATGGATAGTAACGCAATGAAAATGAATATGGTGATGATGATGAAGATATTGAGAGTGCAGTTGGAATGAAAAAGATTGATAACAAAGCTATGATCAGTACAAAAAAGAATGCAGGTTATTAAGAAAGTGGTGGTATTGGTGATATTTTTGTTAAACACCGAGTAATTAAGTATTTTGGCCATGCGCTTTTACAAATAGAAATTACAAAATGTGGTTATATAATCAAACGCTATTCACCGTGTGGTGGTATCTCATGTATAAGCACAAAACGCTTGTACTAATTGACAAGAAATTATTATGCAAAATGACAAACTCAATCACATAAACGTGTAAAACAAAGATAAATATAGTTTACTTGAATGTTTTCTTGGTTTGATTTGTCACCTCTATTATATTAGAGATGCCCTCAATGGGCGACTGTAGTTCCCTCGAACGCCTTAGGAAAAGATTGATTTCATACATGTTGAGCTCTTTATCATGTGAACACTGGGACGTCCTTGTGGATTGCGTTTATGACAATAGAAAGTCTAAATTATTTGTTTGTCCCCTGCATTAGATAGGCGATTGCATTTTGAATGAGAATGTCAGGAGTGTATTGTGTAACATTCAGTTTCTATTAGTCTAATTGGTTACGCACACCCAATACTACACTTTTCTATGCTCTATAAACGCGCAGTAAGCAAGATAAGAAGTTGCACTAATATTGCTACAAATTTTTACTGCCTTAAAGCAATGCATATTCACCTACTTCCAAACTTAACGGTAAATTGTGTCTTGAAGGATTTACTACTAATAAATGTTGACTAAAAATAAAACAAAATTAGCTTACTTAATGTAATTCAAAATTGATTTCAGTCATAACAGTTTTCAGGTTCAATCTCATTTGCAATCTGAGTTTCAAATTCATATAATTGAGTGTCTATGATCCAGTCTCACTCTATTGATGATTCTGTATTTATATGCGTTCAACACGTTATTTTCTAACACTTTAGCCTCTATGACTATTACTTCCACTCTCAGAAAATAATTGACTCGGGGAGGTCGTCAATAAAATCCCTAATATTCCTCGATACACTTGGCTGGGTGTTTGCTGGTTGCTGCTCATGGTAACCCACAGGACGGGAGCTGACAGTCCTCACACTCGGCTGCCTTAGATGGTTTCCTGCAGGCCCACTTGTCTCACCTTCACCATCATCATCATCATCATCATAGTCAGCCTGAGGGTGTCCCTTCCTCTTGGCGAACACATCCTCTATCTCCTGGAGGAAACTTGCCGGCCTCCTTCTACCGGCGTATTTCGTCTTTGGGCGGGGTGGAACTTTCGGGGGTATTTTAGAGCTCGAGGCCGGGGCTATCGGCGTGAAATGCCTGGCATGGTCTTTACTGGTTACTGCTGAAGAGGTATTGTTAGTATCTGCGGGAGGATGGCTAGGCTGGGTCGTAGTGTCTATGTGACTGTCTGGCAGTGATGATGTCTGATCTGGCTGGGGTCGCTGGCGATGATCTGGTCTCCCTATACTGTGCACTGCCAAGCGCTCATCGACAGCAGTGAGTCTCCGCAATGCCGCTCGTCGCTTGGGATTGTCTACCTGGTAAATGAAGAGGACATGAAGAAACCAAAGAGGTCAATAGTGTGGACAAGTGTGTGTGTTTTTTTTTTCAAAATAAAGTTATAAATTATAAAGAAAAGGACATTAATCTATGCAATACTTTTAACAGTAGAGTTGTCTTGTAGGAACATTAAAATAAATTCAGTTTGGCAGGGTTTTGAACAAATATTTGAGATGATCCTAATTTTTAAAATTATAAATTATAAAGAAAGAACCGTAATCTATGCAATAGTTTTTACTATAGAGTTGTCCTGTAGGACAAATATTTCAGGTGATCATCACTATGACAAGGGAAAAAAATACCATACGAAATGCAAGGTAGGATTCGATTACTTTGACCATGGCTGAAATAGAAAAATCTTTTTTCTTTGGTTTCTTCAATGACATGATAGTTAAAACGGTAAAATCATTACTCGAGACAGAGTTTTTTAAAAATGGAACTGGTTTATGTATTGTATACACGATATAAAATTATTAAGATCATTAAGAGCCTTTCAAAGACTATATATACTCAGTTTCAGTATATACCAAAATATCTAAAATCTTTTTTTTTTCATCAAGGAATCAATATTCAAGCGACTTCAGACTAAAATATCGTGAAAGCCTGTTCTCACAACATGCTTAAAAGCGATGTTGGTTGTTGTTGTTTTTTTAAAATTTCTAATAAACATCATAAACAATTTGTAATTTAGATTAGCGATAAATATTAAAAATACCAAAGTCATAACATCCTCACAATCCTTAACAATATAGAACTGGACACAAGCATGTTTCTTACTTAAAATCTTACAAAGAATAGATTTAAAGATTCTGCGTAAAACATATCATGCTTTTTGTTGTGTTTTTTGGTCGAATGTTCCTAATAAAACTCCATGTGCATTAATTTGAATTTTGAGTTATGCCGGTGTCAGTAATAAGTTTCACTGTCCGGCTCTGGGTACCGTACCAGCAAAAGATCTTTTGTCAGACCTAGCAGACACAAAATTTGGAGACAGTTTTGTTTGGACTTTTTTCCGATTATAGAAATTTTAACTTTGATATTATATGAGGAAGTCCCCGTGAGAGGTCTTAATGAAGCTCAGCTGTGGACTGTCAGAATGTTGATCAGTGCAAACAAATTGTACTGTATCATATGGTGAGTCGTTTAGTAACGATACATTTATATTGTTTTGTTTATTGTGTCTATAAATATTTAATAAAAGATACTTATGTGAAAAAAAGGAATCAAAAGCTCAAATTCTTTCCGCATTTCAACCCAACTTCTAGTTTAGTGTTAGCAAGTTTTAAGACTTTTTTTTGAAAGTTATGACGACTGAAAACTGATCTCACAAAAAAGAGATTTTCATAAGTATTAAAGTTATAGTTATCAAAGCGTATGCATAAGATAGTGTTAGACGTGCATTTGAATATTTGAATGGAAGGCAAAGGTTCAAGTTATTACACAGTGATATATTCTCAAACCGTTAAAAATAGAAATGAGAGATTTGTGTATATGAATGTTTTGTGAAAAGGTGCACAATTAAAGTTTGTCATATACAATAAGTGCAGTGCTTTTGTCAATCTGAATCTCACCGTTTGTGCGTGTCCAGTCCTGAAAGTAGTTGCATCTCAATAGAGGGATGGTTTGTTTATAGCAGAGGATTAACCCAAATATGTGTACCTTGCTTTTTATTGTAAGAAATGCAGGATGAAAACGTACATACTCTACTTTCTTATTTCTTAAATGAATGATTTCTCGAAACTGTGCAGAAATGTGTTATAAAACCGTCCGTAAATATATTTGGATTGTTTTACAATCGGATTTTTGCCAAAATTATTACATTACCTGTTCAACGGAGTAATGTCAGGACGTGTGTGTGTGTTAAAGATTCTTTATTTACAAAACGTGATGTTGTTTAAACATGTTCAAAAATAATATACAATTAGTTGAAGTGAGATGTCAGGGTTGGTCCATTGCTTACTGGCAGCATATAGCTTTACCAACCCGCGATGCTCTCTGTCTCTCTGTCTCTCTGTCTCTCTCCTACTCACCATTCAGGCATCGGGGAATGTCCCGAGTGCTCCCGTCTTATGACTGGGGAAGAAAAATATAGAAGTTCTTTTTATAGAATGTTTTATGTTATTTCATGATCTCCATAAATGCTCTCCTTTTCTTAAGTTTCTTGGATAGTTAGGGATACGGTTTGATTAGAAACACATCTTGTACTAACTTAGAATATAAAGAACCCAGAAAATTATGTCTGTCTTTGTCCGATCATCTTTTCGGTCTGAACTATCATCTAGACTGCGATTAGTGGATAAATGAAAGGTGAAATAATGTTTCCTACTCTTTCTACAGATGTTCACCTTTCTGATCTCCCGCAACAAAAGGTACCATTTCAGTTCATTTGGTGTTATTACACCATAATTCAGAGAATTTCACTTTACCCTAGGTTTTACATTTTATCACCGCAGAATAGAAGAACAGTGGGGTGGGTGAGTGGTAAATTGGCGAAAGTCGGAGAGCCTTGGACTCCCAATCAATCGAGATGTCCAAGGATCGAATCTCACGATCCGACAAAATGTATTTGTCAGTATAATGTGTCCAGGAGTTCTGGAATCCCCGCAATTTTCTTTTGTGGCAGAATATAACATTGTCAGCTTTTGTACCCGTCTATGATTATGGCAAAATCATACTTTCTCATGATTACTTTCGAAACAAAATGGCAGTACACAAAAACTGGATTTTCCGCAATGATGTATTTGCATTGGCATGTAAAACACTTGTTCTCGACATTTAATATGTTATATTCATAATGTTTTTACCTTTATAGTTGTCTGGTCGCGTGCTCATGCCCCCAGAATGCTGCTCCGCCACACCGCCTGAGGTTTGGTCTAACGCGTCACTGTTCGAGTGTGTGGGTATTGGCTCCCTCTCTGGGACTGCGTCAACCTTATCACCGTTCAAAACCTCCTGACTCACACCAGTGTTAGAGACAGCAGGCGCTCTATCATCTTTAGCATCTTCTCTTTGCCTTGCTCTGCCTTCTTGAATCGGCTCCTTAGGCACCGGTGGGGAAAATGCGCTTTGCGTCTCTTCTTCCTCTTGCCAGTCTCTCTGCCTGTGGCTTTTTGTTGGAACATACTCTTTATGTGGCCGTTCTTCTACGCCGTTGGGATGCCCAAAACTGACAGCCCTAGCCAGCCCTGCATCCTTCTTTGGCGAAGACCTTTCTCCGTTGTGTGTGTGATTAGTTCTCTCATCTGATGCGGCGCTTGGGTCCACAGGTTTGTTTTTCTCAACTAAATTGCTAGTTTGGTCTTCATACTGCCGTTCAGGATTAAAGATTCTTTATTTATAAAACATGATGTTTTTTAAACAGGTGTAAACATAATAAATAATTAGTTGTACTGTAGTGAGATGTCAAGGGTTGGTCCATTGCTTACTGACAGCCTGTAGCTTTATTATCCCGCGATGCTCTGTCTCTCTGACTCACCATTCAGGCATCGGGGAATGTCCCGAGTGCTCCCGTCTAATGACTGTGGCAGAAAATATAAAACTTTGTATATTATATTTTAACGTATTTCATGTTTTCCATATCTAATGCTATAGGGATACGATTTGATTAGAAACGCCATTACTAACTTAGAAAAGAAACCAGAAAACGAGATCGTTCTTTGTCCAATCATGTCCAAGGTTTTAAACTAGCATCTAGACTGAGATTAGTGGAGAAATTAAACGTGAAATAACTTATCCTACTCTTTACACAGATTTTCACCATTCAGATATCCCGTAACAAAAGGCGGCATTTCAGTTCATTTGATACTCTTAAACCATAACTCAGAGAATTTTACTTTACCCCAGGTTTTACATTTCATCAAAACGAAATAGAATAATAGAGGGGTGATAGGGTGGAGAACTGGCGAAAGTCGTAGAGCGTTGGTCTCTCAATCAGTCGGATCAGTTGGAAGGTCCAAGATTCGAATCTCACGATTAGACAAAATTTGTGTTAGTATAATTATTGTGTCCGGGTTGTACAGGAGTTCTGGTGGAGTTCCTGAAATTTTCTTGTGTGGCAGCACATAAAATGTCTGACTTCAGTTTTTGTACCAGTCTACGAGTATAGCAAAATGAGATTTTCTTATGATTACTTTTCGAAACAGAATGGAAGTACAAAAAACTGGATTTTCCACAAGCCTGTTCCCGACGATGAATGTGTTATATTTGTTATTATTATTGTTTTTTTTTACCTTTGTAGTTGTCTGGTCGCGTGCTCATGCCCCCAGAATGATGCTCCGCCACATCGCCTGAGGTTTGGTCTAACGCGTCGCTGTTCGAGGATGTGGGTATTGGTTCCCTCTCTGAGGCTGTGTCAACATTGCCACCGTTCAAAACTTCCTGACTCACACCAGTGTTAGAGACAGCAGGTGCCATATCGCCTTTAGCATCTTCTCTTTGCCTTGCTTTGCCTTCTTGATTCGGCTCCTTAGGCACCGGTGGGGAAAATGCGCTTTGCATCTCCCCTTCCTCTTGCCAGTCTCTTTGCCTGTGGCTTCTTACGGGAACATACTCTTTATGCGGCCGTTCTTCTACGCCGTTGAGATGCCCAAAACTGACAGCCCTAGCAAGCCCTGCATCCTTCTTTGGCGAAGACCCTTCTCCGTTGTGTGTGTGATTAGTTATCTCATCTGATGCGGCGCTTGGGTCCACAGGTTTGTTTTTCTCAAATAAATTGCTAGTTTGATCTTCATACTGCCGTTCAGGTTTGGGGTTTACATTCTGTTTTTCAGACCTCGGGTCTACATGTTGTCGTTCAGTGCTGGGGTCTATACCCTTTCTTTCAGACCTGGGGTATACATAATGTCGCTCATACCGCGGATCTACGCTCTGTCTTTCAGACATGGTATATACAGGATATCTTTCATACCTGGGGTCTACATAGTGACGTTCAAACCTGGGGTCTCCATTCTGACGCTCATACATTGCCCCTTCCCACCTCCCGTTCTGCGCTATCTCGCCACGCTCCCTGATCACGTCATACTGTCCCAGCTGATCCAGCTCCTGGTAGACCGGAGCACCCACCGCCCCATGATAACCCGCCGGGTAACCGTAGACGATCTGGCCCCGTCTACTCCCGCCTAGAGATCCACCGTTGGCGCTCCGGCCGCCTGTCGACGACCTGAGGTATCCCTGTGCGATAAAGCCGTTCGTGTGCGTGTAGCCTAAGCTGGCGGGCTCGGCGTCTGTTGGGGGTCTTATGTCGTCGATGTTCTCGTATATCGTGGGGACGGCTCTGCTCTCCCTGACGGAACTTCGCGAGTCTTCTCTATAGCCTTTTGATATCATACTGTCCTCCACAATTTTGGGCCTGGGTGTTCAAACAAAGATTTTAGTAGACAAAATAAAGTATATTTTAAGGTAAAATTGGTATATCAATCAAAGAACTGTTCCGATTTTAATACTTCAACATTTTTTGGAATTTGGAAAAAAAATAAAGCGGAAATAAACATTCAAAGTTAGAAACATTTTCTTATAAGAAACATAGAGTTAAACACAACTAGATAATTTTGAATTCCGTTAGGTTGCAAACGAGGAAAATATCAAATTGGAAAAGCTATTCGATGGTTAAATATACCAGGGATATTTATTGCAAAATTAATAGTAGAAAGTAAAAGGGTAAGAAAAGGAACGGGTTCAAATATTGCCCCCGCCTAGGTTATTTACAAAAGTAAGAATGATACTTTACCTTACATTATATGAGCAAAAACACGGCCTGTGAGTTCAGTTGTGTTATAGGCTTAAGACAGCTGTTTACCGTTGGTTTTTACTACTTAACTGCACACTTAGTCCAGTGTCCAAGTTCAGAGAGCAAAACTTGACTCCGGCTAGTATTTATTCCCTATATACCGGTATCCAATTATGTTAAAAACAAAATGAGAACAATGTGTTTATCTTAGATTTAGCGATATAATAAATCGGTCGTTCCAATGAACACTAAAATACTTTTTTTAACAATTATTTTACAGTTACGGACCCATTCTGTGCGTTCATCAAGTCAAACTAACTCAAGCATTATGAGAGAAACAGACAGGTAAACAGGCAGACAGGCAGACAGACAGACAGACAGACAGTCAGACAGAGACATTGAGAGAGAGATAGAAATTGAGATAGAGATTAAGAGAGGAGAGTCCAACCTGTACTGGGTAATTTTTGGCGGCACTATATCATCCTGCGGCACTGAACCGCCATGACTGTGATGCGGCGGAAGCGCAGGCGGAGGGACACTGTTTGTTGTGTCATGAATGTAGTGCGGGTTGTGGTAGGCCTGCGCCTCTTGTTCTTTCTTCCTCTCCTTGGCCCCGTCCAGCAGCTGCTGTAGGTGGCGCTCTCTGGCTCTTCTGAAACAGGTTTAGTTAAAATCGGGGTGATTAAATAATAAGACCGTATACTTTCAAAGACTAGTGCTTGTAGTATGGTAAGTTTTTAATGATATAAAAGGCTTAGAAAAGTAAGGCCAAATACAGGAGGTTTGCTTCTCAACCCTGTCTCTTGTTCCATCTACCCTTTCCTCTCTATATCTCTTTCTCTCCCTAATTCTCCTCTCAACTTACTTTCTTTCTCTCTCTCTCTGTCTCTCTCTCTCTCTCTCTCTCTCTCTCTCTCTCTCTCTCTCTCTCTCTCGGTGTCTCTTCATGCATGTATGTCCCTAGCCCTGTCTCTGATCTGTCTGTAAACATAATGATATCCTTACTACACTTTGAGGCTTCGTTGACGTTTTTGTCTCCCATCTTAAGAAATACCATAAGGTTTATCGTTAATGTGCCAGTTGTCTCACCTGAGACAGTAGCATCCAATGATAACCGCCAAGACACAGAAGATGGCAAAGAGGGCGGAACAGGCCCCCACCACACCGATCAATGACGGGTCCAGGGACATCTCTCCTCTCAGAGTGGACAGTCCGTGTGTTCCGAGCTACTGGTCAGTAGTCAGTTCTACTGCTCAGCGTCGGACATTGGAAAAGAGCCTGGGTCGTGTCAATGTTTCATGTTGTTCCCAAATCTCTATTGTCAATTCTAGAAACTTCTCACAAAGGCAAGTAAAGGACGTAAATGGGTCACGGTTGAAATGAAGAATCAAAGGACATGTTGAGCTCTTAAGGGTCTTGCATATGGTCTTCCAAGTTCTGCGATGATATTTATTAATCAGTTAAGTCTACGTGATTCAGAACTTGTATCTAAAACATAACACAGTTGGTTACAACTCGCGTCGTCTAAGAACCACTTCTAGGTCTTGAGAGACGGAAAATAGTAAAAGTCTACCTCACTTTGTACGCTTGGAGATGTGATCAAAAGCTGCCACTGTGGGATTTTGGTCTAATATGTTAGCGGTTGTAATCAAGTATAGGCCTTGAGATCAATAATCAATCAATCAATCAGAAAGGGACATTGGTCAGCAGGATCAGAGGTCAATTGTAATGGACATAGAAGATACCCCCTTTCCAGCTCAAGGAAAGGTTGACAATGAGTGGGGTCGATTAAAATATACACATGCCCAACACTCTATTCGGTACATTTTCTTCCATATTATGATTATCTAGCTCTCAGTTTGATGCTGACAGTTTTTTTTTTTTTTAAGACAAACGTACTATCACTTTACGGTGAACTCTTTGCCTTTTTGGGTTGTTGACAGCCTACTAATCCATGATACACAGGTATAGCACTGTGGAGAAAAAAGTGTATGGGCAAATTAATATCATGAACATAATTTAGTTAAATTAATAATATTTAGTCTCCTGATCTAATGCCTTCTTATTATGTAAAACAAAAAAAGACGTTGAATCTTTTTAAAACCACACGAGATTAGGGAAGGAAAAACGTCAAGAACGAAATCTACCAATAGCAGTGTGTGTAGGACCACCTACTCTCGCCATAAAAAAACTCAACTGTTATAATTATCTTTTTATGGTTAATATAGTCATAATAATTGCTTAGAGCTTGCAAGAAGAAGAAGATTGGCGCTGGGAATGAAAGTATCAATATCAGAAAAAAAAGAAAAAAAAAAGTGAAATTTGTCTGGAACGGACAATGCAAAGACTCAAGTCGGCGTTCTCTCTACATATATATATTGAAATAGAAAAGACATTATAAGCTTATCTTTATGTTCTCCCATCTGTCTGTGGGTCTACCTTGTTTGTACTCAGCCTTCCAGTTACGATATCCAACCAATTTTGTTTAACTCGTCCTCAAGGTCAGTTTCACTTTATCTTCGATACATCGGTAATTTTCCACTCTATTTCACGCTCATTACCCTCTATTTTACTCTCTCCCTCTCTCTCTCCCTCTTTGACTCTCTTTCTCTCCTATCTCTATCACACCTCTCTCACACCTCTATCCCCCTCTCTCTCTTTCTCTCTCTCCTCTTTCTCCTCTCCCTCTGTCTTTCTCCTCTCTCTCACTCTCTCTTTGTCTCTCTCTCTCTCTTTCTATCTGTTTTTTTTTCTCCTCCCTCCGCCTCTCCCTCTCTCTCTTCTCTCTCTCTCTCTCTCTCTCTCTCTCTCTCTCTCTCTCTCTCTCTCTCTCTCTCTATCTATCTATCTCTTCCCCCTCTCTCTCTCAGTTTTCTTTTTCCCACGCACCATGACAAAAATATCCCAAATTGATCCACCCATTCAGTTCCACATCAGCTGCAAACGCCAACGAAGTTCTATACAATCAAGTGCACATTTGTGTACAGGGCGTTGAAAGTAACCATGAGGCGTGAAGGATAGATCACGTTCTAGACATCAGCATAAAATCAAGCGTCTAGTGGCTGAATTCTTACAAAATATAGAGCATCCATTCAAATAAGCAACTTGTGCCTTGCAACGAGTTTTACTAGAGAATCGTCTAAAATATTAAAAGTAATGGCAACGTTTAGAAGGGGTTTTTACCTTTTAGATTCTGAAGCACACATTTCAATAGTATTAACATTATTTGATATGCGTAATGATTTGTGTTTATAATAATGAATGAGAATCGATGCTAAGTTTCATTATATGCACAAACAAATAAATAAGATTAAGAATATGACAGCATGATTTAGTATGGGAAGATTCAGAGATAAATTTCGGAAAGAAGATTGACGACAATGAGAATAAAAGAACGTGCATCAAATCAAAATTGTAACATGTTACAAATCTATGAAAGAGCAAAAAATAATATTATTCAATTAATGGCTAGAATAAGGTGGACGTCAAAATTTGTTATTGCATTTTTATGCAAAGATTAATAAAAAAAAAACATCTTTTCAAAATAGGAATGCTGAATATCATGAAAGGCTGCAAGGTGAACTTATTATTATTAGGGGAATAGCTCAACGTTTGAAAGAGGCTGTATGCAAGTTACAACTTTTTTCCGCAGGATTTCACTGTTGAAAGATTTGCGAAAACTGGAAGTATGATGTACCCACCCAAGTGAATACGGATATACCTCAAATTGCCTTCCTTTATTGCTAAAAGTTATAATTAATATTCTCTCATATCTCTCGCTCTCTCTCACTTTCTCTTTCCCCCCTCCCCCCCCCCTCTCTTTAGCTACCTTTCCCATCTCTCCAGTTCTCTCTCTCCCCATCTCTCTCTCTCTCTCTCTCTCTCTCTCTCTCTCTCTCTCTCTCTCTCTCTCTCTCTCTCTCTCTCTCTCTCTCTCTCTCTCTCTCTCTCTCTCTCTCTCTCTCTCTCCTCTTTATTCCATGTTATATATCCACTGTCTTTCTTTATATATCTATCTATCTATCTATCTATCTATCTATATATACCATATACAAGGAGATCTCCCACCACTAAACTTGACAGTCCACACAATGAATCTGTCTATATCAGTCCCTACAGCTGTTTAACTGCCTTGTTTGTTACAAAACCCACCCAGTTGTGGGGACAATTTTATTGTCTGTAGATGTATATCACTACCAAATGGCATGAACACACTTGAACACATTATTGCCATAGTCACTAAATGTATAGTCTCTGCTATTATTATTGCGTAGTCAGAATAGATGCCGGGGTGACAAGCAATAAAACAAGATGTCCATCCCAAGGCTGTCTGCTTTGCCCCTTTTCCATTAGCTCAAACCGCAGGAGACGCATTTTATTGTATGGATATAGACTAACCGCAATTTGCTTGTTCTAAATCATGTTACTTGATTAGATTGATTTGATAGTTTTCATCTCTCTCTCTCTCTCTCTCTCTCTCCACTATCTATTTATCTATCTATCTATCTATCTATCTATCTATCTATATATACCATATACAAGGAGATCTCCCACCACTCTCCCTACAGCTGTTTAACTGCCTTGTTTGTTACAAAACCCACCCAGTTGTGGGGACAATTTTATTGTCTGTAGATGTATATCACTACCAATGGCGTGAACACACTTCAACACATTATTGCCATAGTCACTAAATCTAAAGTCTCTGCTATTATTATTGCATGGTCAGGATAGATGCCGGGGTGACAAACAATAAAAAATGATGTTCATCCCAAGGCTGCCCCCTTTGCCCCTATTCCAATAGTCAAGTCGCTGGAGACGTATTTTATTGTATAAAATGCCGCAACGTATTTTGTTCTAAGTCATGTTAGTTACTTAGTTTGATTTGATAAAGATTTCGTTTTATTTCCCCTTTTTTAGGGGGAAGGGATGGATCCATAACATTGTTAAGACTTAACCTTTGATTTGAGAGCGTATCAATTTGTTTTAATGTTTCAAACATTATTTTATCATTTCCCTTTTCTGGTTTGATTTTAATTCGGCTATACATTTCCTATTAATTACTCTCTTTGTCGCCCTTCAAGTAATGCGCCCTCACATATTTTCTATTTTTCGTTTCCACCTCTTTTGATTAGTCGATTTTAAAAGATTTGACCATTTAAAATGTTATAATATTGCAAGATTTATAATATACAGATTCGAAACTACCCAAAGTTTTATTATAATCACATATTTGTATATTCTCTGCAGTCAAGAACCAAAATTCAGCGCCTTATTTGTTTGTTATTGTTGTTGCTGCTGTTTTTGTTTTTGCTGTTGTTGTTGTTGTTTATATTAACTTATATACGATATATACTGCCAGAAATATAGTTGCTGATCATAATGATGAGAAATTCTGATTCTGGAAATCTTCTGATTCACATTTAATTTCCAGTTCACACAATAATACGGTTGATTGATTGATTAAATTTTTCTTGTTCAGCCCCCTGATCTTTTTCGCAGTTTTTGCTGTTGTTGGTTGTTGTTTTTGTTTTTTTTTTTTTTTGCAGTTTTGGATATCATTATAGTTCTAGATCTAAATGGAGTATCTGTGTTACGTTCCGTTTCTTAGTTTGATAGTTTTGTCCATTCGTGATTTATATTCCCGTCAGATTTGTTTGTTCAGACAGGTGTGGCTGCAAAAATCGGACCGACAAGGAAACTTGCTAATAAGTCATTTGCATAATGCGATAGGAGTGTTGAATTAGGCCTTCAGACAGTTGTTTATGTGTATATGTGTGCGAGCTAGATTTTTAATGGAATTATAGATCGCAGGGGTGGAGAGAGCGTTGGTTTGATTATTAATAATCTGTTGAGTTACCAAAATCCGAAAGATAGTTCTGGAAAATTAAAGAAAGAAGAAGAAAGACTATGGAAAAACAAGGTAAATTAAAAGCGGCCTAGGTTACTCAGGTTGGTTAGTTTGTATGTTTTCAGCAGCTAGACTATCTTGTGGATGGGTTCCAAAACTAACGTTTAAATTTTATGCTTTTTGCCACACTGAGTCATACAGTCAAGCGATGATACCAGGACTGGATTTATTTCTGTGCCAATTACGTGCATCCATGTGAAAGAGAAAATTAATGTCAAGATGACCCAAAGAGTGGAGTTCAATCTTTCCCACACTCCAACGTCTATTCTGGGGTGTCTGACATCAGCTTTAATCTTCTCTGTTTGCCTAAGGAAATTACCACACCTGGTTTAGTTCAAGTAATTTACGACACTATCAATGGATACTTTTTTGCGCCTATAAATTTTTTTTCAAACTTATGTTAATTTTTATTTCATTTTTATCGGTATCTCAGTGTGTGTATATGGGCATGTGTATGTGGGAGAGAGGCTAGGATTAAACTATCTGAAAAAGATGAAGGGCGGTTTAGATTGTCAATAAAGGAAGCAAAATCCAGGATAAAGTATGCACATGTGTAATGAGTTTGCAACAAATGTGTACAGCAGCCGTAATAATATTATTAACCATCCGGTCGTCTTAACATGTTAGCATTTCGGTTATCATGCCATTCCATGAGAGTAAAAGAAAGAAGAAATGTTAAGATTTTATATGCGTGATGAGTAATACTTTATGTAAATCAAAATCTGAATGTTAGACGGACCAGCCTTTTCATGTCGCATTTTAGTAGCCGTGGGAACCGGAATTAAAACTACTCAAACCAGGCATTTTTATGGAATTTTGGTTTGTGGAATATTTCATCACAATGTTAAAAGAGTAAAAAATTAAAAACTCTCTAGGATTAAGCGTTCGATCTGATGACAGTGCCCCATAGATACGGTAGATAAACAAATGGCACAACGAGAAAACCGGAGGTACAATGTTTTTTAGTGAGATGAAATAATACTTAAAGACTTAAAATATATGGTGCAGATTACACTTGATACTTATTTTGATTTATTTTGTTTTGCTCTACTACTTCTGCTGCTGCTGTTGTTGTTGTTGTTGTTATTGTTGTGGTTGTTGTTGTTGTTGTTGTTGTTGTTGTTGTTGTTGTTGTTGTTGTGGTTGATGTTGTTTTTAATACTGCATAGTAGATTCAGAATGAAAGGAATTTTGCAAGGAGGGCGAATAGATAGCCTGCAGTATTTGTTACCAGTAAAACTTGTATGTGGAAAATCTTGAAGACATAATTATAGTAGGCTAGCAATTACTAGGTATTTCACCTTAAAGAGATGTTTAATGAACACGTAAGGCGTTTAAGGTAAAAAACAGAATGCAGCAGTGCAGTAATTAAGTGAGTATGATCTTTTACCTATCTATCATACACTGACCCTTTCCTCTTAGAGATCAGATCGGAAGCGCTGATTGTAAAACGGTGCTGTGCGGGCATTGGTAGACCGGATTTTCCCAATCTGTTACGGGGGAGTGTTTAGTTTAGCTAAGATCTGAGTGAGCTCCCTTGCTGGGGTGAGTGGTGAGCAATGGAGCGGGATTTCTAGATTATTGGACCAATGTGTAATGAGATGTTCAAAACCAATTTCCGTCAAGGAGCAAATAAAGATTTATCTTACCTAATCTTACTTTATTTGAACTGACGCCCCAATCCTCGTATTAAGTTCTTTGGGAACCTTACGTGAGGTAAAATAAAACTAAGAACAGAGTAAATTTTCAGAAACGTTTCTCAAGAAGAATGCTAAAGACTTTAGGTAGTCTGTTCTAGATAACCAGTTTTATTGTTTTTGTAATCAGTCCTACATAAATTGCTTCCGGCATTACGATTAGGGTAAATTAATTGCAGGGATTATTTGACATTAACTTTTGTTTTCAATAAGGAACTGGGTGACGTTCAATGCCACGGTCTTGGTCTCAACACAAAGATGCATCAACCAAAACTTGCGGTAGGAAGTACAACTGTACAATAATCTAAAGCCCCACCTTAGACTAGGGTCTAATTTTATACCACCGTTGTGCTTGCTAACCCTTGAATCTTAACATGCTGTAAAGTTGATCGTTTCCCAGCACTCCACAACCATTATCGTACGATTAGCCTATCAATGCCGCAAAAGAAATCATTAATCGTAAACACTTTAAACTGTAAGTGCTGGTAAGGTTTTCTTAACAGAAACTGGTCGGGGTGGAGGGTGTGGGGGGGGGGTCTCAATCCTAGTGTCAATTTCCCAGATCTGGCACTGGAGGGAGGCGCCGTAAGAGAGTCGTGAGAGAGCCGTAAGAGAGTCCTGAGAGAGCCGTAAGAGAGCCGTGAGAGAGCGCTGTCAATATTTGATTTCCGTGGTCACCTGCTGGACCGATCTTGTTACATTAGATAAATTGCGATCACGGGGATCCGTAGCGAAAACCAGGACGATATTTTAGGTAGTCTGAGAAGATGTCCAACCAAAGCCAATCATGGCTCTTTCCTAGACTTACGGAGCCAATGAGAAAACAAGAACCCTCATGCCTAAGGGGTGTGATTAGGACATATGTTATTATCAAAAGGATCGCAAAGGTTTTGTTAGCGATCTAGGAACACTATTATCATGTCTTAAAGTCTCACATTAGCGGCACTCGTTACCACAAAGGTTACAGGTCTAGTTAGCATGTCTCTGTGTGTATTTTGTTCCTAAGTGAACGGTGCTTACCATGGGAAAGAGGATAGCTACAAGATTAGCCTTGCTCGCACGCACAAACAATGGCTATAAAGTAATAGACAATTAAGAGAAGGGAAGTTCATTGATGAAGTGAATGAAATTGTCATTTGGGA
Source organism: Elysia chlorotica (assembly GCA_003991915.1). Lineage (NCBI taxonomy): Eukaryota > Metazoa > Mollusca > Gastropoda > Plakobranchidae > Elysia > Elysia chlorotica. The sequence continues at coordinate 119,068 of RQTK01000653.1, forward strand.
GAAACTTTAGAGCAAATAAAGTTATGTGAGAGACAGACAGAAAGAGATAGAGAGAGAGAGAGAAAGAAAGATACCTAGATAGATCAACTTCTATGTATTCTCATATAAACGAAAAGTACCATACAATTCTACAGTTTTCGTTCAAAACCTTCAAAAGCTTATCTATTTGTTGACTTTTTTTTAATATTTGAATTAATGGTTAGCAATTATTGTTGAAATTTAATTATTAGTACAATCGTGTAATCGGTTTGCTACAAAGATTAGGATAATACTTACTTGGTCATTTTATTATTTTTGACATTGACCTAATGACTTATATATACTGACATTGATCTATAGACTTACTTGGCCATTTAATATACTGACCTTGAGCTAAAGACTTACTTGGTCATATTATACTAACATTGATTTATTGACTTACTTTGTCATATTACACTGACATTGATCTAATGACTTACTTGGTCTATTATACTGACACTGACCCAATGAATTTGGAAAAAACGCATCGGTCAGAGCGTGGATCACACGCACCCCAGGACAGTGTAGCCCGTATAAGAAAATACATTCAATACTAGATGTGATCAATGGAATTGTCTCTATAGGAAAAGATTAATGGTGTGGCACGACTGGACTGTTGATAATGGTTAAATGGTTTCATAACTGAACATTCGCGCTGAGAATGGAATATAGTAATGACTTGATTAAAAAGAAGGAGGAGGTACTTTTTTTCTGAATTATGTTGATGACTACCATGTTAATGCTCCTGTTGCTGTCATAGGGAGAGGGGTAGACTTAAATCCTGGCTTTATGCCTCTCTTAATTAGATTTTTTTCCACCAACTTTTTTTTAGCAAGTATAATGTCTTTTCGTGTATTTATGGGTCTGTAATTCATACGTTCCCATGCTTCAGTTTAGAGTAAAAAAAATGTAGGCAGTCTTTAGCTATGCGGATATGTTTCGACACAGAGGCTTTGTTAAATCTCTTTGATGCATTTATCGCAGACACAAAGGGAGTATAGATTATTTTAATCTGGAACAGATGAAAGCATCAAAAGCAGGTAGTCTCACACGGATTTATCCTACCACATTTGGAAAATTCGGAATGGTTAGTGGGTTTCTTGTTTCATATAAAGCGCTTTTGACTGGTACGTTGTTTTGTTAGGTGTTTTTTATCCAAATGTTGCGCCTGTGAAGTAAAGGTTTGGACCTAAGAGTCTTCCTCGGTGTTGCTTTTCATGGTAAACAGTTTTTATAAGTATATTAACATACCTTTAAATGGGTCTTAAGGATTTTTGTATTTTGGAGCTACACTTCAAAACAAGACAGGCTGAGGGATACAGTAAAATCTTTTCTCGTCTTCGCGTGGACCTGTTTATAAAGTAGGCAGTCGGCCAAACAGCTGATTGGCCAAACTCAGTTACTGCGGTACTAACACTTGATCTGACTCAACATCAATCTGACAATTTTAAATAAGAGGGTCTTTAGGTTGATACAAATCTTCTCCTCAGTTGAAAAACAGCCTTTCTCTTTTTAAAATTAATTATTCTATTAAAGAGATATGCCCGTTTTTTAAGAACTGAGATGATAAATGCCAAAAACTTGTAAACGTGTCTGGCAAGCTTAGTGTTTTTAGGTTGGGTGTTGTTGTTTTTTAAACCAACCTTTTCACGCAACAATTATAAATTACACCAATTCATCTGGGTGTAGAGTGAATGGCTTTCACGCAGCTGTGACGTTGACACTTCACCAATTAAAGCAATTATACGAACAAACTTTTTTTTTCAATAAGAGTTTCACAACTGAAGCGAACCTGGGTGTGGTCATATCTAAAATAACTTCGCCCAAATTACAAAGCCCTCGTCAGTCTGCATGGGTGTAACCCTGAGAGATCATATGGACCCAGTTATGTACTCTTAGGTGTGACCCGTTGCCCTAAATAGGTGTTTAAGATAAGACTGCAGTGCAGTGGGTGTACAACTTTCCGCAACGTTTAACTCCATTCTAACACTAGAATCAATACTGTCAGAGTAATCTTAACTGGGAGAAAGATCATTTTCGGCGACGGGACCCCAGAGCGGGATATCCAAGACTTGGTCGGTTACATTTTACCTTCACCATTTTTGTTGGGAGGGAAATGATATGAGATGGATTCGAACCCTGACCCTACATCGGAGACTGGCACTTTTATCTCAATGCCACAATTTTCATCAACTGGTTAACATTTTAAAAGCATAATTATTTCTATCGGTACCCTGTCCGCTTCAGGGGGGGGGGTGTCCCCGGGGTAGAACATCTGCTTCCGACGCAGAAGGTTCGGGGTTCGAGCCCTGGCGATTTCGCTCCCTATTGGTTGGGTCGGTGTCAGCTTAATGTGACCAGCTGAGACAAGAGTCATGGTATCATGCCCTGTCTCGTGTGTGGCAGCACATACAATTGTCAGACGCCAGTCTTGGGGCCCGTCCACAATTTAGACTATATAGTGCTGATGCTGGGCTTTAAACCAACTCAACCACTTCTGGTTCAGTTATTACATGCGTTATGATCTACACTACGATAATCGGAAGACATTATCACGCCCCATTGGGCACGGGATTTTCTGATCGTTCATTGGCTCCGTAAGTCTAGTATAGAGCTTTGATTGGGTGCTGGTGCAGGTTCGATCCTTCACCTGTCGTCTTTGTTTTGGCTATGGACACGGTTATCACAAGACCTCTAAAAGCGGCATAGAGAGACTGGTCCCATATAGAGTTGAGTTGAGTTGGTTTTAACGTCCATCATCAGCACTATATAGGCTATATTGTGGACGGGCCCCAATACGGACGTCTGACAATTTTATGTGCTGCCACACACGAGACAGGGCGGGGCTACCATGATTCCTGTCTCAGTCGGACACCGACCCAACTAGTAGGGCACGCAGCCGTCAGGATTCGAACTCGGGACCTTTTGCGTCGGAAGCCGATGTTCTACCCCTGGACCACCGCGCCCCCGATCACATATAGAAACTGGTCACATATAGAGACTGGTCGCCGATAAGATTTCTGTAGACCAGACCAGAGTCAGCCTGTGGAAAGCTGTCAGCCTGTGAGACCAGAGATAAAGTTTTCACCTTTGCTCAGTTCGCTGGCACCGGCTTTGCTAGTGTTTACAGGTAGCAGAAATTATAGAACGGCCATGGTCAATAGACCCTAAAATAAATTCTCTGGGGTTAAAAATGTGTCCGCTTCACGAAGCCTGAAAACGTTCTGCTATAGATTAAAATGTCGCAGTCAAATTTCGTATTGCTATGCTCTCGCTATTTGCTCTTTTCATTGGAGAGCTACTAAAAGAAGAAAGCATGGGTTTTTTTAAGAGTCAATGGTTGTTTGTTGTGGTATGGTATATGGATTATGTGAGAGATACAACCGTAATTATGGTACGAATGCGAGTGTAATCTGTAGCTGTATCTGAGATGATCACTTCATAAAATCAGTTGCCCAGTTTTTAGTGTTGTGTGAATAATTGTTGTTATTTTTAATGGTTTGCGTTTTTGTTTGTTGTTTTTTCTCTCGTCGTTTTGTTGTTATTGTTTTGTTGTTTGTTGTTGTTGTTTTTTGTTGTTGTTTTTTTTTGGAGAGGGGGATTATTTGGGTTTGGGGGGGGTGTAGGAATGCATAAAATTATTTGTATAGGTTAAAAGAATTATCACGATACGAATGAATGTGTTATTTTAAGCTGTGTCTTATATGATCACAGAAAAAATCCATTTCTCTTTGGGTTAATTTTTGTTACAGTGACGAATAAAAGAAAGTATTCATTGCACACATAATAACTATTTGTGTTGCACCTTAGAATTCATCGTTATTCGTTTACATAATTACACATGTATTCTTTTTGAACCGGCACGCTTGGTAATGTTATACACGTTTACATACGAGAAAAGGCTTGTGATATAATTAAAATAATGACTTTAATTTAGTAGGACCATGAGAAGTTTTTAACTTGAAAATAAAAATCGCCCAACGTTAACTCCCCTGTGTATGTAATGGGGGGGGGGGGTATAAAGTGTATCTATTAAATGATAGGCATATCAACCATTGTTTTGTAACAAACATTAACTACAGACTGGCTCTGTTGACTTTGCAATGTGATTTATTTGTGCAACTTATTAGCGATATGTGCAAAATGACATTTTTGGTTTCTCTCAGAAGAAGATGCATAGTAACTTGGTAACTTGATCACTAAGTTTGCACAGTCTTTTAATCGTTGTGATTTTACAGAATCTCAGCGCGTTGTTCGTGGCGCTTCATAGATCAATCAACAATGCTAACAACTGACGCGAAGGAGGTCCCCGGTTCGAATCTTAGTTTCGTTGGTGTTTCAGTATAAAGACTTTTCAGGAAACAAATGGGTCGTAAAATTAACGGATAGAGCATTTTTTTACCAACAAGATTATATTAGCGTCGAAAGTTCAGTTAACAAGCTCATAATTTATATAATAAGACAAGGAGCAACATTTTAGGTTAAAAGATAACAGTTTTGTTCTTAAAAACTCAGATTCAAATATATCAAAAGATTTTTGTAGGCTTCAAAACCGCCATGAATAAGAAAAATCTTAATGAGAGTTATATTCATCAAAAGACAGTTTTTATGCTTAGAAACCACAATATCAAGTTTTCAAACGTTAAATTATATTAGATTTTTTTTTTTTTGCTGAAACCGATACACTTCAGCTAGTTTACCTATAAGTGGATTAATCGTGTTAAAGTTTAGATTTTTCTTTCCAGCACAGTTAACAATGCTATTCTGTCTTTTCTTCCGTGCGTAATCATCATTCGTATCTATAAAATAAAACAAAAATATAATTTTCAAACTAGAAAGAAATTAGATAAACACAAAGACAGTCAATTATATAATACTAATCATCATCATTATAATGTATAATTTTCTACCTTTTCGTGCGCCGTTTCAGCAAATGGTAGTCTCCAATAGAACGAATGCCATAATCACAAAATAATGAAAACCAAGTTCAATGCTTACGTCTTCAAACCAATCTCTGGTTTGTTAATAATGATTGCCTTAAGTCGCACCTGGTACTGCCTAAACTGCCAGCCGTTCACAGTCCCTGGAACTGTACGGCCGCGGGTATGGGGGACAAACCTACTTTTAGACGACACGCGTCTCTGAATCTCTGTCCCCATTTTCTCTCTCTCGCTCTCTCTCTCTCTCTCTCTCTCTCTCTCTCTCTCTCTCTCTCTCTCTCTCTCT
>RQTK01000653.1:141805-155066 GCA_003991915.1 Elysia chlorotica
CTTCCGACGCAAAAGGTCCGGGTTCGAGCCCTGGCGATTGCACTCCCAACTAGTTGGGTCGGTGTCAGTTTAATGTGACTGGCTGAGACAGGAGTCATGGTATTTCCCCACTGTTCTATGCCATCAAAACTGCCTAGTGGATGCGTAAACCTAGGATCTAATGGGAAGAGTTCTGTAGGGCCCCCCAATGTCCACATCATGCTTTTTCTTCGTGGTCAAAACAAAGAATACTTGATTCAAAAGCAAACCAGCCACGACAGACTCATGGACTAACGACACCAGATCTATTACTTGGTAAGTGTCGCCTGGATGTTTTCACTCCCGCAACAATCAGCTTGATAGGTTGAATAGAGCTGATTCGAGCCGATTTGAACCAATGATCTACTGAGATGAGTGAGGTTCTATGCGACCAATAATGTCTTGTCTTAATTTTTGGAGATAACACTCGATAGTTCTGACATTTCGATCCAACGATGATATATTTAAGTAGGAATGAATAGTCCGGTTTACAAAGAGGCGACGGTGGTATTAAAAGTCCAGGTGATGACCATGACTATACCAGGTACAATGAAAGGTAAACCACAGCAGCGCACAGCAAACATCTTCTTTATAATGAGTGTGTGCATTCTGATCAAGGCTATCTGAAACTGGTATCCTCATTTATGATCGAAGAAATAAGATATTATAACCTCTTTCAAGAACATTGATATAGAGGACAGAGACGAACAGAAAAACAGACAGACAGACAGACAGACAGACAGACAGGCAGGCAGGTAGGCAGGCATGCAGGCAGGCAGACAGACAGACAGACAGACAGACAAACGCAGTTTTTTTCTATTAGTTGGGTCAGTATTATTATTATTATTATTATTATTATTTCTCTCTCTCTCTCTCGCTCTTCCTCTCTGTTTCTCCTTTCCTTACTAAACCTTCTCCCACACCCCCGCCTCCTCCTTCACGGGTGTCATATCAGGATACCAATGACGAATGACGCCAGCTGTTAAAGAGTAAGTCTTCGATGCACCCATGCTAGATCTAAGCATCCGTAATTTAAGAAAAGTCAAATTAAACCTAGCTTTGGAATGTCCTCGTTTTGCTTCCGTGATTTTCTATTTAAAACCCAGAGGCATTGCTTCATTATTGATAAATCGAATTTTTGGCTTGGCAGCGTTGCGTTTTATTTTTTGTTTGTATTTTCACTACATATTACTAGTCGTAAGTAAACATCCCAAAAATATAAAATTTTTGTATCGCCAATAGAAAGACTTCAGATTCAATCTTACCTTACAGTTGAGGAGACAACAACTACTGCAGGTAATTCAGATCTGCTTGTTTTGTTGTTTTTCACATTTATTTCACATGTTATGATTTTTATTTTATTTTTTTTGGGGGGGGGTTGTTTTATTGGTCAGCGTGTTATTGTTAATTGCTGTAGTATAAACGGGAACTGATTAAAACAGATCCATATGCTCTTAAAATATGCGTATCTCTAATTTGATACATGTTTATTTTGTGGTACCGTAGGTTGTGAAAGAATTTCGGACGAGATCTATGTTAATTTATAGATCAATATATATTTTTTTCTGGACTATCGGAGAGTTTAATCAAGTCTTGTTTTTCATTCATGGGATGATTTTCTGCTTTATGTTCATTTTATAGATATACCTGTGTAATTTTCTCAAAAGCAGACAGCATTATTTTAAGAAAATATCTTAAAAGTACATAAATAATCAATTAGTTTTGCGCCTCTAATGTTTTTAAAGGGATCATGCCGTGAGATGGATGCACCATCTTAGATTCGAACCGTAAATCTTCCACTCTCGGCCCAGACCACTAACTTTAGGCTTATATATCCCAAAACAAGCAGTCACATTGTGAAGGCCTCTTAAAACTTCAAGTATACTACTGAGAAGGACCTAGGAATTATAGCAAGGACAAGTCGCTCTTAATAAGCCAAAGCTAGAACCGATCCAGACATTTTTCTATGTCAGTTTGTCCAATTAACCTCCTTATTAATCCCCTTGCAATGAAAAATTATACTTTTTTAGGTTTAAATTTATCATTATCTTTTTTGTCGCAAAAAAGTTTTAGCATTGTACAACATTCTCTAGAGGGCATTACTCTCCTTTTACAGTTGTTTATATTCATATTTCTTAGTTACTGTAGACACTTACAAGACAGAGTAGGACAGCTAATAGCTATTAGCACTTGTCATCAGTAGCTGCACAGTGGTCAATAAGACGTATAATTGTGTACCCCTCTATTTCTCTCTCTCCCTCTCTCTCTCCATCTTTATCTTCCTCTCTCTCTCTCTCCCTCTCTCTCTCTCTCCCCCTCTCCATTTCCCATTCATTTCCCTCCCTCTCTCTCTCTTTCTCTCTTCCTCTCTTTCTATGTCTTTCTCTCTCTCTCTCTCTTCCTCTCTCTCTTCCTCTCTTTGTCTATATCTCTGTCTCGTCTCTTTCTGTCTGAGTATCTGACTTCTCTCTCTCTCTCTCTCTCCCTTTCTCTCTCTCTCTCTCTCTCTCTCTCTCTCTAATGTATAGATTTATATTTGTACGTTTTAGGTTTTCAAACGAATGTTGTAGGGAGATTCTCCTGTTATGCTCGGGAAATTCAAGCTTACTTCTAGCTTAATTATTAATGCATGCCTATGAACCATGTATTCATGACGAAAGTATTTCTGTCCAGTTTTCCTAAAAATATCTCCATTGAACTTTCCACTAAAAACTTCTCTCTCTTCCTCTCTCTCTTCCTTTGTCTCTCTCTGTCTATCTATTTATCTATTTGTCTATATATATATTGATCTATCTATCATACTATCTCTATCTCTATTTCAATATCACCCCGCGCGTGAGATGGACATGCAACTATCACGCAATCATGATGATCTCATACTGCTAATAACCTAAAGGGTAACTTATGTTACTTGACTGAAGCTTCAAATTACGTTGGATGATGTATCGTTGATACTGCAGTAATGAAATGAGTGCTCGCTGCATAGGATTCCTCAAGTAAACCTAGGAGACGTTGAAATCCGGATAGAAGGAGGGAGAGAGCCTCTCTCTCTCTCTCTCTCTCTCTCTCTCTCTCTCTCTCTCTCTCTCTCTCTCTCTCTCTCTCTCTCTCTCTCTCTCTCTCTCTCTCTCTCTCTCTCTCTCTCTCTCTCTCTCTCACTCTCCCTATCTCTATAGAGAATAAGAAATTAGTGCTATCTTTATTCCTTGACTCATTGACACTGACAGCATAAGATATATACAATTTCAATCGTAACCTGCCGGGTATGACTAAAGGGGGGAGTGGGTGAATCTCTAGAATTAGTGTTATAAGTAGCGTAGGTGAATTATAAGAAAAAACAATTAGAATCGTAACAAGCTGTAGCTGTAGGCAGAGAAGGGGAGTTGCACCCTTTCAAAACTGCGAAGCTCACGCTTGACGAAGTGGAACAAACAACACCTGCACCATTAACCCTTCAGTAGCAGAGATTCAGCCCTGCCAACGATTCACCGGGCTGGTGGTGGATCTCCGCACCAAGATATATTGACTTTTTAAAACTCAAATCGTGTGTTATCATCCAAGTGTGAACAATAAAGAAACAAATTTTTTGTTTTGATTATTACATGAATAGTGTGTAGATGATATCATGTTAGAGCTATTATCACACATCATTTACAAGATAACGATGCAAATTGTAATTAAGATGCCCATCTGTTCTGGATGACTGACTTAGCACTAGGGTTGAGTCTGTAAGGGGAAAAGGTAATGCGTTTGTAACTGTTTGACATATGTGTAAATGTGCATCTTATATACTATCTAGTGTGTTTGATTGGGGAAGGGGGGGGGGTAATTTTTGTTTTGTTTTTGATGTTATTGAGGGGAAAGGGGGGGGGGGCATCTTCTTTTCCGATTATTTCACTTCTTTTTAGAAAGCTCGGCGGTTTTTCCCCCACTTTTTTGGATTTTTATACATAATTGTATAGACCTATGAATGCAGTGTGCTACGCAATTGTGTTTAGGCTTTTTGTCTTTTGTACAATTGAAAACAAAATGAACTTCCTCTTTGTGAAGCAGTTAACGCATTCAGACATTGAGATACTGCTTTAGCCATTGCCATCAAACCATCCACTAGAAAACTTACCTTCTTCTACTTAGTCATGTTTTCGATAAGTACATAGTTGTAAAATATGCCCGTGATGGTTTATTAGTTAAATGCCAATGTTTGTTTTTGTTTGGATTTTTTCTCGAGAGGTTTTGTTGTTGTTGTTTGTTTGTTTTGTGTGTGTGTGTGTGGTGTTTTTTGTTGTGTTGTTTTTTTTTTTTTTTTTTTTTTTTTTGGGGGGGGGGGCGGTCTTTTTTATGGGGTTGTTTGTTTTCTTTGTGTAGAGGAGACGTCCTTTTTATTTTTCAAATACCTTTTGGTTATAATCCCTTAGCTTTCGCCTTTCTGCTACCCATACGTTCCCTTTTTATTGACAAACTTTTTTTCATTACTCCACCCAGAAGTCTCCGGCGCGTCACACCATATCCCTCTCCATCTCTCTCCATCATGGGAACCATGGAGGAGCTCCACGACAACTACGGCAAGTTCTACGCGCAGCTGCTGGAGTTTGTGGGCGACTTCACCAACAGACTTCTCCCAGACGCGCCCCGTGAGCTTCAGTTCGTGCCCGTGGTCGCCGACATTCTCCCCGAGGACGACCCGGACTTCTCCACGGGCGACCCTGACGGCGTCGTGCAGCGGGCGCTCATCATCAAGCAGATGACGCAGCTGGTGCTGGCCCGGGCCAGGCAGTTCGTGCAGGAGGGCAGCTACGAGTGGTACGACAACCACGCCGGCATGCTCAACATATGGCTGTCCCTGGTCAGCCTGAGTCTTGCCACATTCCAGCTGGCGGATCAGGAGAACACTGAGTGTGAGTTTGGGTGCTGAGCGAGGCTTTAAAGAAGATAACATGCAGGGTCACCGACATAAACGACATTTGCATTTAGAACTAAAGAGGGATATATCAGTAAGATGTTAGGTGCAGTTAGGAAAGTTTACATTTTCAGTCTAGTAGGCTTATAGGCCGAACGAAAAAAACTCAACCAGTCCATATTATGATACTATGTTATGCTTGGCAGTTTTCCCATACAGAGCCTTGTTCGGGATTTTATCCTTCCAAGTTAGACCTTTGACTACTCTAAGCATTTGTGTGTATGCGCCGTCTTTTCTCATGTTTCATGCTTTTGTCAGAGTCCGTGTTTCTGATTATTATAAATTGATTGTGCTTTTCCCCAGATTTGGATACAGGAATCGGTGCCATATGCACAGGATTCAAATCCTACCGTGCAATGTAAGTAGAACCAACTGTGTTAATGTTTAGAAGGGTTTTACTTATTATATCCATAAGTAAAAGCTCTTTTTTTAAATCGAAAGTATATTAGTATATATTTAACAATATACTAAATGTATACTATAATAAAATGTTATGCTAAGGTTGAATGAAAAAAAATGCTTATTATTCCATCAATGTTTCATCTCTGTTAAAGTTTGCATTTTTTTTTTTAATTTGAAGTCATAGACTTTTAAATCACTGAGATTTTAAAATCTGAGGGAAAAGGCACAAAGAAGTAAGAAATCAAATGCAAATACATGTATAATGTAAAAACGTGTCATTGAAATACAGTTTTCTTTTGTAAGTACAACGTCAAATTTTATTTAGCGTTATATAGGGCTTTGGTGTCGGAAATCTACTTTTACTAGTCTTGTGTTCGTAACTTTAAGTCACTGTTTTTTTTAATTACCGGTTCACTTGTTCCCCGTTTTTACAAAATTAACAAAAGTAGTCAGTAAATTACGCCAGCGGTAGAGCAGCCGTATGGGAAGATAGAGAACAGCGCAAACAGCGGTATTATGCGAATTCCTGAGAGAAAAAAACACGTGTATCTTCTCAGAATGCATTGCTTTCTTTTAAAAAATGTGACTTAACCAAGAGCTATGTAACTTTTTAGAAGACATGAGTTCTATTTAAGGTTTAAGTTAATTGTCCGCAGAGGCGTGAGTGGTGCAAGGCGGTGCGGCGTATTCTAAATCTAGTATTTCATAGAGAACATAAAGTAGACAATCGAAAAAAAAAAGTGTTAAATTGCATTATGACGTTTCGGCTTGTTGAACATGACTCTTGTCTTCCAACAAAGTAATGGAATAGCTTTCGGTGAAATCGTTGATTTTTATGAGGGTGATTTACATTGGAATTTACAATGTTAAAACAAATAAATTAAACGCAAATTCAGCATCATCTCTTTTTTTTTCAGAGATGTTGACAAGCTCAGAGCATTACAAGATGTGTTGATCGCCAGTGCATAGTAAACAAACAAAAAAAGCATTTTTTGGAACCGTGTGTGTTGTTGGACTTGGTTTTTTTAAAAGACTTCGCAGCTGAATTCGATGTGAGAGTAATAATATCGTATGGCTACACCTTCATGTTTATCCTTCTAATTCAAGATGCTTTACTGTCACCGACAATCTGAGCTGAACTACATACATGAAAGCTTATTCAGGTTTTGCTGATGGACATTGAAGGGTTATAATAAGGGTTGTATCAGCACTTCCATAATATCGAGCACACAAAGGTGAGTTTATGAGTTGCCATGTATGCATCAATTACCAGACGCAAATATTTGTTTTGATGGCCAAGTGACTCATTTTCTGGATTCAAAGCCTGGGCTGAGCAGTGTTGGGTCTTCAATTAAACGTGCCCTTGATGGTGAATTGTTAATTGTGTCCATTCTTTTCGCCATGCCTCTGCCGTGCTGAAAACCTCAATCTATATGGTTCATTTATAGAAAGAACGTGTAGATTCGAGTACTGGTGTTTGGGGGGCACTGTTGATAATTTAATTGATGTGGCAAAGCAATATAATTATAGAGCCGGTGAAAAAAAGGTGAAATCTGTTTGTCTCAGAGATAAAGAGAAAGAGAGAGAGAGAGAGAGAGAGAGAGAGAGAGAGAAATGTATAGATTTATATTTGTACGTTTTAGGTTTTCAAACGAATGTTGTAGGGAGATTCTCCTGTTATGCTCGGGAAATTCAAGCTTACTTCTAGCTTAATTATTAATGCATGCCTATGAACCATGTATTCATGACGAAAGTATTTCTGTCCAGTTTTCCTAAAAATATCTCCATTGAACTTTCCACTAAAAACTTGACATCAAAGATTTATATAAAAACTATAGTTGTTTTCTCTGCTATAACAAGAGAGAACTTATTCCTACCTGTTCCATGACATGTATCCTCCATATGCTATTTATTATGCAGGCGGAAATTTATATAGCGTCACTGAGCCAGCCTGACTTTGTTACACTTTATTGCATTTTTGTTTTGATGACGTATTTTTATGTTTTCTTCCTATTTCCGGTTACACATTACGCGGATGTGAAAGGAGGTTTCAGAATGTAGGTCGCCTCGAACATGAGCTCTTGGAAAATTAAAAACAAATTTGTTTTAATAACAAAAACATTGTGGTGGAACATGAAAGCAGTAGTTATATACCAATTCCTCCACTCGTCTTCCTTAATCTTTCTGTGCCGCTGTCTTATGTCCTCTATTCTTTTTCTTCTTCTGTTTATCCCTCCCCCCTCTCTCTCTCTCTCTGTCTCTCTCTCTCTCTCTCTCCCTCCCCCCCCCCTCTCCCCTCTTCCTCTACCTCCTCCTTTCTATTCCTGCTATCCATATGTTTGCTCTCTTGTTCCTTTCCTCCTCCTTCTCCTCCTGCCTCTCCTTTCCTTACTCCACCTTCTCCCACACCTCCGCATCCTCCCTCACGGGTGTCATAAAAGGATACAAATAACGAATGACGCTAGTTGTTAAAACGTAAGTTTTCGATGCACCCATGCTAGATCTAAGCATCCGTAATTTTTAAAAATTGCTTCCGTGATTTTCTACTTAAAACCAGAGGCGATGCTTCACTATTGATAAATCGAATTTTTAGCTTGATAAAGTTGCGTTTAGTTTGTTGCTTGTTTTTCCATATTGGCCCTACTACTAGTTGTAAGTAAACATCACAAACATACAAAATATATTTGTATCGCCAATAGAAAGACTTCAGATTCAATTTTGCCTTACAGTTGAGGAGAGAACAACTACTGCAGGTAATTCAGATCTGCTTGTTTTGTTGTTTTTTACATTTATTTCACATCTTCTGCTTGTTTTTGTTTTAGGCCACCGTTTTAATGTTAATTGCCATAGTATAAACAGAAACTGATTACAGCAGATTCGCATGCTCTTAAAATATGCGTATTTTTAATTTGATACATGTTTATTTTGCGGTACCTTAGGTTGTGATAAACTCTCGAACGAGATCAATGTTAATTTATAGATCAATATATATTCTTCTGGACTATTGACGAGTTTTGTGAAGTGTTGTGTTTCATTGATGGGATGATTTTCTGCTTTAGGTTAATTTTATAGATAAACCTGTGTAATTATCTCAAAAGCAGAGATCATTTATTTAAGAAAAGATCTAAAAAATAAAAGTACATAATAATAATTTATTCGTTTTGCGCCTCTAAGGTTTATCAAATGAATCACACACGGAGATGGATGCACCAGCTTAGATTCGAACCGTAAATCTTCCACTCTAGATCCAGATCACTACCTTTAGGCTAATATATCCCAGAACAAGCAGTCACATTGTGAAGGCCTTTCTAAACTTCAGACTTATTAAAAATGACAGGAGGTCTATGGTTCGAGGCCCGCTCTCACGATTTCGTCCTTACTGGTTGGGTCGGTGTCAGAATAATCTGACCGCCTGAGATAAGGATCCAGGTATCCCCGCCCTGACTCGCGCGTTTCAGCACATAAATATGTCAGAAGTCGGTCTTGGGATCCGTCAACAATATAGCTTATAATAAATAGTGCTGATTTGAATGTAAAGCAACCAATTCAACTGAACTGAAACTGCATGTTACTATGATTTCCGTTTCACTTCAGATTCGCTTTAATGTCGTCTATCGCTGTCGACTGGGTTAATACAACATAGCACACTTGAAGATTGTTTGACATAGTGCCTAGCGTCGATCTAGTAGAACCAGTTCCTTTTCTATGGTAACGTAGTAATCGGATTGGTTCCTTTTAAAGATGGTCGCCCTTAATCATATTATTTTATCACTAAGAGCTAAAGACAGGTTTGAGTTTTCTAAACCAGTTTGTCACAGTATAATGTAGAAAAAATAGTCGCCTCAAATTTGGATCTTTTCCTAAAGAAGGCGGTTATTTTCTTAGAAATGTAAAATTGTTGTGGCACACGTGTTAGAGCATTGGGGTAATCGTATTTTACATATGCATAACAACAATTTTATAGCTGTTATTTATCTTTTTTAATCATAATTATTATTTTTCTTTGTGCCTTTCTCTCCTCCCCAATTTGAACAATAGTGCAAAGCCGCCATCGTCTCTTGATCCATGTTCCACATCTCTTTATTTAGTCTCTCTCTCTCTCTCTCTCTCTCTCTCTCTCTCTCTCTCTCTCTCTCTCTCTCTATCTATCTATCTATCTATCCATATATATCTCTCTACAATTATATAGCTTGTTATTAATTTGTTTTTGTTTTTGGTGGGGGTGCGTCTTTTTTCATGTTGTTGTTTTTTGTTGGCGTTATTGTTGTTTTGCTTTTGTTTTGTTTGTTTGTTTGTTTGTTTGTTTTGTTTTCTCGTTTTTCGTTTGCTTTAACAATTTAATACCTTGTGCAAAGTCCCAGTTTAAAAAAACGGAAATGATTTAATTCCACGTTTCTCATTGACAACCTGAAGGGGACACTTGTTGCTTTTACGGGGCTAGGCCTTAGTGCTAGAGCGTTGGGCTTTTACTCAGAAGATTTATTTGTGCGCGTTCGTCTCCTAATGGTTGTGAGATCAGCTGAGGCAGATATTCCGGTACCCCTGTTCTGCTTCAGTGTAATCGAAAGTGTTTCTCGTTTACACACAGTTTTATCAAGACGTTTTGGAGATTCCCACATTTTCTTTGATCTCCCTCATATTGTAGATGAATGAACTGTTAATCTAAATGGCCTCTAACAGCACGCTGCATAGCCAAGTTGCAGGCGTTGGATGTCAACCATAACCGTGACTTTTACCTCTTGCCCTAGGGTTTAGAGTTGCCCTTAGATTGACTTTGTTTTGTCAGAGCCCTTGTCCTAGCATCTAGAGTAGCCCTTAGATTGGGGGGCGCGTGGTCCTGGGGTAGAACATCGACTTCCGGCGCAAAAGGTCCGGGTTCGAGCCCTGGCGATTGCGCTCCCTACGGATTGGGTCGGTGTCAGTTTAATGTGACCGCCTGAGACAGGAGTCATGGTGTCCCCGCCCTGTCTCGCGTGTGGCAGCACTTAAAATTGTCAGACGCTATTCTTGGGGTCCCGTCCATAATATAGCCTATATAGTGCTGATGTTGGACGTTAAACCAACTCAACTCAATTCAACTCAGCCCTTAGATTGACTTTTGTCCTACCTTAGTCCTTGTCCTAGCATCTAGAGTAGGTTTTAGATTGTCGCTGTTTGACCCCGACAGGCGCTCCGTGTTTATCTTTAGAACGAGACAACTTGCCTGGTCAGTTCAGCGGTAATACAATATTAGCGCTTGAGTAAACCTCGGTTCGATGGGCTCCACAAAATTGGTATCCCCTCATAATGCAACTCCTTGTCACCGTGGGGTATGCATGTAGATACGACATCAGCTTCAGTCGAACTCAAATTAATTTCCCTGGTACGGTACATTTGTGTTATCTTGAAAGAAAGATGCAATGAACTAAATTGCTTAAAGTTCTTGTTTGGATAGAATGACTGTGTTTGTCTTTATTTAAATAATTCTTTAACTATGGTCTTCATCTAAACAAATAGCACGTTTGAAATGACTAGTCTATTAAGTTTGACTACCGGCTATAGATAGAGTGTTGGAGGTAGAGTCTGTATTAACATCAATGCTTATCAAAGTAAGAAAGCGTTCTTGTTTGGATATAATAATGTGTCTCTTTAAGGCATCAAACCCCACGCTATATCTGAAGGAATAACATATTGAAATGAGAAGTTCATTAAGAACTGTAGAAAGTAATCCTAAGACTATGGACAAAAAATACGTGTGCTATTGTTTTGTTGTTGTTTTTGTTTTCACCAATATGCAGGAATGTATTATTGATTTATACCAAATTAGGCCGCACTGGAGTTCCCACCAAACTCAATGAACTGTATAAAAGTGCAACCCTTCAACATTATTTTGATTTATGGGTTTGTAATGCGCCTAGTGGGTGTACTTATCTGGTTAATGGGAAATCGTCGTTTCATATACAGAGTAAACAGAGACACATTAACCCATTAAGCGGACCCGCGACAATTTTAAAAGTCACAGGGCCAGGTGTAAATCGACTAGCCCATTCAGCCCTGATAACAGGCATGTACTAAGGTCTGGTAACGAGACAATACGGTCGAGTACCGGTGCCTTTTTTACCGTGCCAGAAGAAGAACATCAAAGCGCATCGTGTGCTCTGAAAACGTGTAGATTCTAGATCTATTTCTCTTCTATTCTGTTGTCGCTGAAGCACATCAAAGCGCCTCGTGTGCTCTGAAAACGTGCAGATTCTAGATCTATTTCTCTTCGATCCTGTTGTAACTCAAAACCAACACCAAACCCATAGCCAGCCTCGTTATGACTGGCGTTCTGTGACAGATCTTCAGTGCGAATCGGATTTTCCTAATTTTCTGTGATTATAAAGATTGAATTTTGGAGCTAGGTAGTTTATGGGTTGGGTAGGCATGTATGTCAGAGTGGCTTCATAGCTATTCAAGGTATCTAGAGCGTAAAGTCTCTTCCTGGATTTTTTCTACGTTTGTTGATTTAGAAGTTTTCAGGAATGTCATGAATTCTATGGTTTTAATCTATAAACACTAAATGTTGTCGGCTTACGCAAGACGTTGAATTCTTTCCACTCTGAGGATACGGAAGCGGATATATAATTATATACTGTTAGTTTGAACACACTCGGAGTTATATCGTATCATAAAAACTGTTTTTATAGCTCAGGGTAAGTACTGTCTTTGGTTTGGTAATTCTTTTTTTTTAATCTAGAAATCTTTTGTTACATAATAGTTAAAATAGACTAATGTACTATGTTTTAATCGCATTGGTAGTCACGTTTGTTTTTTGTTTTTTTAGTAATTCCTAAAAAGTGACGTCAAATATATAAAACTTTGATCCGTAATTTATCAGAAAATTATTATAATAAATGACTGCATGTATAATTGTTGAAGAGAAAGAGAGAAAGCAGACACATAAGAAAACACCAATAAATAACACATAAAGACAGATAACGATAGAGAGAGCCATATACAAAAAGGGGAGTAAGAGAGTGAGTGGGTGACAAATAGAGAAAGAGAATTTGTAAAGGATTAAATCGTATTTTCAATCAAAATCTAAATCATAATATAAAATGACAACTGTAGTGTAGCCTTTCCCAAATACCAATAGCAAAATGGCTGCGCTTCTATATTTACCGATTACGCAGTCCCATATTTTCCCCATGCGATCCCATAAAAGGTGAATCATGCAGTTATAAGATGGTTTCAAGTTTCGCCAAATGCAATCACACAATGAATGTTTTCCTGGCAGGCGGCACTATTGGATAATTTTGATTAACATTTTAGTTCAAGTAGAATGACACCAGCTTTTACGCTTACCACTAACCTGTATCTATCTAATTAGGCAAGCAGAAAACAGCAAAGTTGGTTCTGTGGGTATTTTATGCCATATCTTTGCCGGCATGAAATCGTGAGTGTATCTATGTAGAAAACCCATTGGCTAAATTACACGATAATTTGCAAGACCTGACTTGATCACACTTTTTTCTTGAAGAAATTTTACAACCTTGACAAAATTTTTTTTACCGATACATAGTATTGTTAGCTTGTTGTTATTGTTGTTGTTGTTGTTGTTGTTGTTGTTGTTGTTGTTGTTGTTGTTGTTGTTGTTGTTTTATTAATTTATTGTTTTGTGGGGGGGGGCGTTGTTTGTCTCTATCACCCCATCTTATTATTTTTTTATGTAAACGAGAAGTACAGTCATTGGTCTTAGACCATAGCTTACATGCCTTAGACCCAGTCAATAAGGTCGAGTGAAGAAATAATCTTTGATTACCCTACATTTTCTTGGAACACTATTCCGAGATAGGGATGTCAGCTAGGGTATGGACCGCCTCTGTCTCTTCTTTCTCTCTCTCTCTCTCTATCTCTCTCTCT
>RQTK01000653.1:159182-188409 GCA_003991915.1 Elysia chlorotica
ATAAGCCCAACATGCGAATGGTATTGTGTCGTGTCAAAGATCTGAAAAAAGAATCAGGGAAAATGTAAATTTTCAAAGAAATGTTTTTAATTATTATCATTTTCTATTCGAAAAAAAAAAATGTGCTTCATGTTTTCAATATGAATGTTTTGTATGATGTAGCGAAATAATGTATCAATATTTTACACTAACAAGTATTTGTATAATTTATTTAGTGAATGACTGAGACTGAATGAAATGGAGAGATTCATTCAAAAGAGAGAATGGTGAGAAACAGATTCGAAGAGAAAGATCTTAAGAGGTTCTGAGACAGACATGTATTAAGACATTTTCAACGCGAATTGAAAAACCATGAAAAAATGTGTCTATCTGAGTTGTGAAAACAGCCACGGTGAATAGATAAGTGAGAAGATCGGTGAACTAGAGAAGAAAACGTTCCAGAGAAGGTATCCAATCAAAGCTAAAACCTGCAATATTTTTTAACGCAAGGTTTAGAAAGGAAAACGGGATTTGACACATATCTAGACACCGAGGTATACAAGCGCACCTCAATAAGAGAATGTTCAGTAATGACTCGATAGCAGTTTAGAAGACATGATGGTCTAATGGTCAGACAATGATAATCGTTTAAGACATACATGTATTATGTTGATTTCGATTCATAGACCTGTGTTTGGGGCGGCATTAGTGCCAAGAGACTAGTGAGCGCTGATTGTTTAGACATTCTTATTTAATTGTGTCAGGACCTGGGCTAAAGGTTTTATTTCAATAGACGTTAGTGACTTGTAAATACATGTACATAATTATTATCTTAGTTTTACAAACTTTGTTGAACTTAGTCTTGCAGAAGTTCGAATCTCGTTTTTGTGTTGTTGTTTTTTTTTTCTTTTTTTTTTTGCGGCAGTTTGAAACTGCCAGGTTTATTTGCTTGTTTTGTTTTGTATTTTTTTTTCTGTTTTTTTTTTTTATTTTCTTTTTAGCGATCATGTTTAGTTTGTAAGCACCTGTTCCATTTTTTTTTATGTTCCTTTATGTAGAATATTTATTAAATTGAATATTAATGATATGAAGATCATGGGTCCTTCTAGTAATTTTTAATGTTTAAAACAACATCTTGTGCAATTTAATCCAGGGTTGTTTTGAATACGTACAATTCAAAATATTTATATGAACTAATGTGTAACATTTTGTCGCATCGTTCGCTGTAGCACTGTCAAATACGATCTGGGTTAGTATGAATAAAGAGTGAATAGAATTAGACACCCGCCTTGCCGTGTGTTTAGAGCCATGACCTGGTCTCTAAATTTAATTCCTCTTTGCATTTCAACAACCCTGTGGGCCTAAATATTATAACACAAGTATGATTCTCCATTGATTCTTTAAATTTTTAAATTTGTTTCTGTAATTTACGCTTTTTAAATTGAAGCGTAAAGAACGGGGTTACATCTGAACTACATACAATTGTAATCATAACTATCACCAAGAAGACAGGTCTATATTTTCTTCGCCAAGGGTATCAATTTGACTTTTTTTAACCAAATTTTAGGTTAACAAAGTTTGTTGTTCTAATCCAGCCAACTTCAATCATGTAGAGAGAATGGTTTTGAAAAAGGTTATTGTAATTGTAGAAAGAAAAAAAAATGCTTTTGGATAAAGTTAGGATGATGTGTTAGGCTGCATAATTACTTTAATACTAGTTATAATATCTGAAGATTGTTACATGTTTGATTGTTTTTTATGTTATTACTATTAAAACTTGTTTGTATATAATAATGTGTTTTGGTTTGCCATGTGTAAAATGGTGAAAATAAATGATCTGAAATATATGAATCGAGTTTGTTGGTTAAACGATTTTTACTTTAAATGCACTCAATGCTTATCTAGATCAAAAGGCAGAGAGAAAGGTTTAATGTTTGAGTATGTCTAAAGTCCAACGTCAGCAGAATAAGTATAAAGGCTATATTGTGGACGGACCCCAAGACTGAAGTCTGACAATTTTATGCGCAGGCACAGAGAGAGAAAGAGAGACAGACAGACAGACAAACAGAGAGAGAGAGAGAGAGAGAGAGAGAGAGAGAGAGAGATAGAGAGAGAGAGAGACAGACAGACAAACAGAGAGAGATTTACCAACCACCTACAATATCAAAACACAAATAACAAAAAAAACACCATTTCATGCAGAGAAATATTTATTTTTAAAACAAAACATTAGATTTAGTTAATGTTTCTGCAACCTAACCAATGACACGAAGAATGTATATTATGTAATGTTTGTAACACCTGCTGGTGCATGTCACTTAGGAACGTCTTTTTGAACTTTATTGGGAGAGTGATTTCACCAATAGTTATCTCACTTGGTTGGGGGACATGGGTCATGGTCATCAAGCATTTTGCAGAAACTTTTTTTTTTCCTTTCTCACACTTAAGTAATCCTTTCAAACTAGAATTTCAGCACCATTTATCAAAACATCTGCTCACTTGATTGCTTGGGGAGCTACCAATCCTTGAATTGACTTGGTTTAACTTCCACCTCAGCACTATAAAGGCTATATTAGCGACACCCCCAAAAGACTGACGTCTGACAATCTTATGTGCTGCCACACACAAGACACATTATAATGACATTGATCTAACCAGTTAAAGGGGACGAAATCAGATAAATATATTTTTCTCAAACCATGGACCTTCCGAGCTTGAGAGCAACACTCTACCACTTGGCACAGATTGATCCCCCTAACAAAGACCTAATTCAGAGCTCATGTCTTCCTAAAAAGTTACACAAGATTTGGTGAAATCACACTCCCGACAGAAACGGTCAAACAAGAAAATTAAACCAACTAAACATGACAGTCTTTCTGTTTCAGTTACACACAAATCTGGACAGCATTACCATAATACTTTTTATTTAATTGTAAATGTAGAGCAGTAAAAAAAAGTTCCATTAGGAAGCTGAGTTTTATTGTAGACTGGTACATCTGCACAAATAAGTACAGAAAGTGACAGAATGTTTTTAACTGCAGTGCCACTGAAAGCAACTATTTTGAGCAACTTGGTTACTTTAACCTGTGGCTGACTAACAGACATACAAATTTTGTTTGTAACTTTTTAAGTCTCACAATAATAAATAATAACAATAACGATAAAACAACAAGAGAAAAACAATTTGATTGAACCGGCAGATAAGATGCCAATATCATCACATATGATTGATTATGAAATGAAATATACAAAGGATCCCCTTAACCAGATAAAATGTGAAAGTAAAATCTTTTAATACCGTAGTGCTCATACACATGAAAATGTTCATACTATTTCATGAAGTACAAAAAGCTTGTTCCATAAGAAAGGAAAGTTAACAATAAAATAATCAAGTGACTAGTCTCAACTTGTTTCTGAGGATGTTTCAAGAACAAAATTTAATCTTGAAGTTTAAACACTGTAAGTGCCTTAGGCCAAATCTATCTGTGCTTTACATCAATTGTAGCAATGATGAATGTGCATTTCTCAAAAACTTTTTGCACATAATAAGAAAACTGCTATGACACAAAAGGAAAACAAAATCTAATATTTATGTCCACCAAGACATGCTGTTTTCAAAATTTTTTTAGACATGAACTATTTGAAGCTTTTTAAAATGTACATGTATCAAAATTAACAAAAAGACAAAAAGCACTTTAAATTTCTTAAGGACTCACTTTAAATTATTTCCCCTTCACAAAACATTCGACCACAGCAGAAAGACAAGAAAATATTCACAACAGTCAAGTGAATAAATAGAGAAACCATTTTTCCCACCACCACCATCACGCCAGCTTTCTCACTATGCAGTCGGCCAGCACACAAAATGACATGGGCTATCACACAAGCATTTCCGCTCTCGTGACTTACACATGTCCATATCAGTCCATTTTTAAATAAAATATACACGCTACGTACTTGTGAAACTTGCTATAAACATTTTGCCTATCATTTTTAAAGGGCAGAGTACATGTAAACATTATGAATGCTTAGCAGAGAAAAAAGAATGCTTAGCAGAGAAAAAAACATTTTAACTTCAAAAACCTGAGGTTAAGATTTCAGGAACAAAAATTCTCACTGTGATGGAAAATGTTCAATAAATTCAAACCACCGGAGGTGCACTGAAGTGAGGTGAGTTTATTGTACAAAAATTGGCTACACTGATCACACTCATCATAACCTTTTGCAAACGAAAACAAAAGAAGAAATTAATATTTATACAAAATGCTACAACAGCATTTTTTTTAATCCTTCAGACATTTATAAATTTTCAGAACAATTTGTCCATTGTGACCCAATGAGTACCAGTACGCTCACTTGCTCTTGTAAAATTGTGAAACAGCAGTAAACTAAACATTATCAAAAGGCCTTAGTAAAAAGGCTTTTTTTTTAATGGTCTTTTATATCATCACCTACATAATGTTCCAATCTACAATTTTGCCTCATCGCATATTGCACACGAGCTGAGCATTGAACAGTTCTTTATAAACAAGCACAATCATAGTTGTATTAACTGGCACTGGATGCTTTCTTAATTTGTGAAGAGAAAACGCTAAGGCTTTTTACCACCACTTCTCAACCACTTATTTACTTCTTTCTCCATACTGTTTCAATTATCCACACCTATTTGTGTGCGCATGTATTCCAGCTTATACAATATTTAAAATTTACAGCAGCATCCCTTTCTAGACACACAAGTGAATAATCTTTTCTGCCATCTTTGCTCAAACATGCAATCTCACTACTCCTCTCCCTGTGAATAAAATTATTACTTTCACAAACACACTAATAGCCTAACTAATCCTAAGAGTCTGCCAAGCTCATTTCTTGCCCCCGCCCCATAGCCAGCCCTTAACCATGCCGGTGAGGCCTCCCCCTGCCGGACCTTTCTTCTGCTCCAGCTTGTCGTCCAGCGACGGGAACTCTATGTGGTTCAGAGCCAAGTCGAAGAACAGAGGCCTGCAGGGGATCGGTTCAAAGTCCGGTGGGAAGCGGGTGAGGACAGCTTTCTTGCTTGTCAAAGATTTCTCAGGGATGTATTCGTCCAGGCGTTCCTCAAGAGGCTGTATCAAAAACAGAGGGGGTTGCGGAAAAAAAAAATAATAAATAAACTTTTGCCCGCAATATCATTAAAATTGTATTGTCACATCTTTAAAAGAATAAGAAGCCACAGAAAGACACAATTTTTCAAAGATAACCATCCTAAATTAAAATAGTAAATAGGCATATTTTTTTCTGTTTTATCATTTTGGCATTGTGCGTTGCCCTTATATATCTCCAATTGATACCAATGCCTACTTTTTAAAAGGAAGAGAGCTTAGGGGGAAAAAAATTGAAAGCAGACTAGGGGTTGTAACTGCAATGAGACAGTAGCTTACAACTCGTGGTAAGATTTCTGACTTCCATATCTTATGACAAGTCGTAAGCTTAACACATCTGTGTACTTACGGAACCAGGTCTGGGACAAAGGGAATAAAAGAAACATACCCGTTTATCAGACACCGGTGTGGAGAAGGACGGCTCCCCAGCAGCACCCGAGTCCAGAATGCTGTAGGCTTGACAAGACGCCATCTGGCCGCTAATCTGTTGCTCAAGGACCTCCACACTCTGTACATCCTTCTACAAGATTTGGAGAGGGGAGAAAATAAATGGACAAAAAAAATTGTGATTTAAAATATTTTTATGCATTAAAAAAAAAATGTGTTAAAAAACAAAACATACTCTTCATTTGCTACTGAGGTTATTAAAAAATACTTTCAAGAAATTCAAGGTTAGCCTTTTAAAAGAATTTGTCTAAACTAATTGAAATAAACATAATTGAACTGTGTGAAATAAAGTACTCTGTATTATAAGCATATAGGAAAATTGAATTTTAGCTTTAAAAATGTACTTTGTTTAGTGGAGTTCATATAGGACCATAAACCCCACATGCTCAGAAAAAAATTATGTTTATTACTTGCACAGGATTAAATGAAACATGGAAAAACAAATGCTCTACTTCTGAAAAAAAAATTATTTTAAGCAAATATAAATTTAAAAAAAAAACATTTACTAAAAAAATCTTGGTAAGCTTTATAGCTCATCAATTCCAGACCTTCAGTTTAGGCGTCTGTGGTTGCTGCTTCCATCCAGCGATGGCTTTCTTACAGTTGTCTACAGCCCTTTGGTACAACGCCAGCGTTTCCTTCCACTTTTTGGCACTAGCATATGACCTTGCTATATAAAATGATCTGTGGACATTCATACATGTTGACTAACATAATAGGTTTGATACATACAATGCCTGACTAACATAATAGGTTTGATACATATAATGCCCATTAAAATGGTAGTTAGATCATAAATGAATTTAGTTAAAATTTGTCAATTTAGTGAGTGCTTAACCTTCACCATAAAAAGAAAAACCACAGAAGCAAAATTGAAACTTTCTTTAATGGTATTCAAAAGCCAATTAGTTTTGATCATAAGTATGTCGTCATTTCGTCTGTGTGCTGTCAATTTTAATTCAAAAGAAAACAGTTTCTTTTCATCTGCTTTTGTAATTGTCCACCTTCACATTCATATGTGGCAATGGGGAATATGCAAGATCTTATGATTTTCAGTTTTGTCTCTTTGTTGTTTCCCTTCCAGAGTTTTTCAAGTCTTTTCATTTGTGCCAGGGCTGTTGATATATTTTTATTTATTTGCGCTGAGCATTTGCCCGCTCTGTCAATCTTAGAACCTAGGTATTCAAAGCGGTCTACATGCTACACCTTTTCTCTGTTAACAGAGCTGCACCTGTCAATGTTGACAATTTTAGTTTTCTTTACACTCAGCAGCACACCTTTCTTTTCGCTGTGCAGGTTTCTTTGCAGATTTTTCCCTCAGTAGTTTGCCATGCCTTTCTGAGGTAGCTGTGCTCTTACAGAGCAGATTCTAATCAATAAATCATGAAATTCTAGTCTAGATCTACACTAAGTCCTTAGATCTAGATACTCCTCCTACTGCCGTAGTTTAAACCTAGACCATGTATATGCAGTGGCACTTTGAATCACACAAAATACATGTACATCCAACTGAAGTCTTGATCGAGAATAGTTTTCACATCGATCCGATATTCCTAACTACCGGTACTAAAGTTGAATGACCGGATGTTGTTACTTTGTTATTGAACAACGCATGCTCAGTGATGTTCGTACTTTTTCCAGTTCGCTTAAATTGTTTTTCTCGTTTTCGTGAGTCAATTCACGACTGAACGGAGATGTACGGAGAACTTTGACGGACTTTGACGGAACTCGGACCGGCAACTTTTTTTTTTTTAGAACTTCGACGGACCTTGACGGAACTCGGGCGGTGAATTTTTTTTACGGAACTTTGACGGACGATTATTTTTTTACGGAATTCCGTAAATTTACGGAAAATTGGCATCACTGCAATTTCTAAATCTTAAAATGTGATTCATGGCCAGCCTCACCGTCAGGCACATATTTTCATCAGTATTTTGCCGTGCCTTTCTGAGGTAGCTGTGCTCTTACAGAGCCGTTGTCCTGACCATTGTATCTTGAAAAAAGATTTTCTGCTCAGCACTATGGATTGTCAACCAGTTCTAGAAATTTTCCAGCTGCTTGACAATTCCTCTATCGTCAGCTTCCACGACTTCACGTTACCCTGATCAGGAGGTTTTGAGGGTACTGGACCTTGCCCAAGGGTCACCCACGAGCTAACGGATGGAAGGAGTGCTTTACTTTCCTTTGATAGACAAGCTGTCCCACTACCCATAATAATATGTAACTTTGTAATTATGCTATCGACATACATATTGATCCTTCTTATACTATTTGCTATGTAACCATGCATGACATAAAATTGTTTACCTAAATGCTTTGTATCCTAAAATAGAAGCTTCCACTTCAGATTCCAAGGCAGATGTGTCTTGTACACCATGGAGGTTTGGTATTTCTGACAAGTTCTGGGGAAATTCAAAATGTGCGATAAGTAAATATTCCCAGTTTACTTTACTAGAATTTTTTTTTACAAAATTGAAATCGTACATTTAAGATTTTTTTTTAACCTGAACCTCAAGCTTCTTTATTAACTAGTTTAAACGCATGTGAATTATTTGTACATCTATATCTCATTTTCATAGAATTGAATGATTAAACAAAACCCACAAGACTCCTTTTAACTATGTTTAAAAAAAAAAAAAAAAAACAAAAAAACAGATGCAGTGACAATAGTTTATTTGTCAGTCTGAGTATCTCCTGAAGAGCTGTCCAGCAACATTTTCAAATGCAGAAATAAAACAGTTAAACTAATCAGTTGCTTCTATGAATTTAACATGCCTTTTTTTTACCACCTTATGAAGGATCCACTTACATTAAACCCCTTTTAATTAAAACTTTGACTTTATGTATACTATTTCCGAGGCACCATTTTTTCCCCCTTACTGTACACCCACTCTTTAATTTTCTTGAATCTGAGGGGGAGGTGACAAAAGAATTGTGTTATACCTGTAGGCGTCTTATCTTCCATATCTCTATTAATTCAATAAGCCACCAGGTTCATCTGTAGACTGACCTGAATAATGATGTCATACAGGCGAACCAGATCCTGAGGCTTGGTGATCTTCTTGCCCTCCTCTGGATTGTTCTCTGGAAGGTTTTGCTCCAGTGCCTCCACCATCAGCAAGTTGCGTTCCACTGTGGTGTTCAGGCGGATGTACATCAGGTACGAATGTAGGTAGTGCTGATTCGAAACTTTACCCTCGATTGGCTGTCCACGCACTGCTGCTTTGAAAACCTGACAAAAATAAAACAGGCATACATTATACACAGCTGAAGAAAAATCTCAGTTATGTTACGATATATATAACCTAATTATTATATGATAGTTAACATTGGAAAAATGTTTATCCTTTAGACATCTTTGCACATAATAATTTTACCCACAATTTCCATATAAGGTATGTGTACAATAAAGACCCATTAAACTATATTTATATTACACAATATTCCTGATATACTATCTATGTCAACACAACAAATAAAATATTTGAACCTGTCATAGTAATGTCAAACATCTTAAACTGTCCTAACATATGTCTTTGAGATGAACACAAAGTAAAAAAAAAAAGAAATTAATTTATAAACTTAAAACTATGCCAGAAGGTGAAGTGCTACCATTTCGAAGAGAACATATTTAAGGTTTCAAAACTGTCCTTACAGCATCTTCTTGCAGGGCATCTCGCAAGGCTTGCTGGGCATCAATGCACTGCTTCAGTATGCTCTCATAGATGGACACCCGGCTGTCCAGGCTTTCTGCCGAGTCCAGCTCTGACTGCAAGTCTTGCATGTTGAGCAGAAATAGACGCACCGCTTCTACCTTGACAGGCACTGTGCGTCCTCGCCAGGTCACCTCAGACTGTGTCGCCGCCTGTTTCTCTCTTGTCTGGGAGAGAAGGTCCTGGGCAAGAAAAGAAAGACAAAACAAAGGGAAATAAATGCAATGTATAGATATCATAAGTATGCAAGTGTTTAAGACAATCTTGCCCAGACTTGCCATAGTCAGAATACATGCTATAAGACCACCAGAACATCTGCATTCACTTCACTATTTTTAAACGGAAAAAAAAAATAGTAAAAAAAGAAAAGTTACTAGAATTACAGCTAAGGCAAGGACTATGTTTGAGAGCAGCTGGAGGGAAGAAAGGGTTACTTAAATTTGAAAGTTGTGCAGAATGAATTGTCCATAATAATAGTCATATAGTAGTAAAAGAATATTAGATTTTCTGCTAGAATATGCACTGACAAGACTATTGCTGTTAAGACTACCATCTTTATGTTATGAGCCAACCAGTCTGAGACAAAACAATAAGCTCTAATGTCTTCACTCTATCACGACATTTATTTTGAATCTTTTCCATATGCTAACCCACTTTACCACAAGAGTCTAGATATAAGATAAACTCACGTCAAGCTTGAAAGAGAGCTGGTCTTCCCCAGCAGCAATTCTCATCTTCTGAAGATCTTGGAGTGCAGACTCATCACCAATGTTGTAGGCACAGTAGCGCAGATTTGGAGCAATTTCATCTACCCTTTGCTGATACAGCGCTTGCAGGTCCTCAGAGAAGGCATTGGCAAGCTTCTCATAAATAGTTCTGTTGCAAAATCAAAAGATATTATTAGGCTAAGTAGTTTTGGTTTGGTTAATTGGTTTCTAAATGTCCAATGTCAGCAACTGCGCTTTTTGTGGACAAGCCCAAGGACTAAGGTTTGACAATTTTAAATGCCCCTACATAGTGAAAGAGTAAGATATCACAACTTTCCGCCCCAAATGGTCATATTATAAAAATAATAATACCGACCCATCCAGTAGGGGGGACGAAAAAATTTATATTTGTCATTTTCACCCCCACCCCCACTTCCATCCTCACAGATTGCTCATCGTATAATAAAAAAGAACAATGTCTAACTAGGTAGATTAGCTGACTTGAATTGAACTCTTATTAAACTATTTAAAGGCTCCACAAGAAAACTGATTGTCCACAATTCAATCATATGGAATTGATTGTTCTTACGATCACCTTTTAAACTTTAATTAAAAACAGTCAAACTTACTTGGCTTTTGTAAAATACTCCATCGCACTTTCCCATTGCTCAGCTTCAAATTCTAAACTGCCCTTAATCCAAGCATTGTAGGCCTGGAAGAGAAGACAAAAATAAAATTTGGCTAATTAATATAAATAAATTATGTGTCTATTGATGCTTCTAAACTGGTCAGGATAAGGCAATTTATATGTCCTAGTCTCACTTTTAAAGCAAAATAGGGACAAGAGCTAAAGGAAAAAAATCATCACAGCATGCATCAGATAGGAAACAGGTTCGGTTTTACTAAGAAATAGATCCATGGTTACCTGACACTCAAGCTTGGTCCTAGCATCACATTTAGAGCTATTGCCAAGAACTTCAAGCTCCTCTGAGTAAACAACAGCCTTCTTCAGTTTGGTCATCATGTGAAATCGCTTTCTTGGCTCTGTGTTTGCCTCCGACTTGAGCTGCATTCCATAAGCCCAGCATCTCTCTGCACAGAACAAGGGGAGCTGTAGGAACCTGACATCGTAAAAAGGAAATTAGATTAGGCTGTTAATTTTTTTTCACACCTTAACGAACATGGTCACTCAGAAAAACTTTGAATCTTCTTCAAGGCGGCTAAGAAAAGCTCTATATATTGATTAACTTTAAAATCCAACACAAAGAGGAGCCAAATCAAACTCTTCAAATGTTAAATTGTAGATTTGGGTATTTCAAGTTAAAATGATCAAAGTTGCCTGCATGAAAGTTGTGTAACTGCCTCAAAATATCCGTATTGAGGACAACCTAGAAGTTTATTTCAAGTTTATATTAAACACGACTGTAAAGTAAAAAAAATTGGTGCTGTAGAAAAAATTGTATGAAGCCATAGTTTATTCAGTAAAGAAAGGTTTAAAGGAAGAAGTAAAATCTAAACCTAATTTCTCCAGGACTGGATTATAAGCAGAGACCTGCAACAATGCTATATAGATTGAATTGAAACACTCCTCACCTTGCATCACTCAACACTTCCTCTGTTATCTTCTTTGGGTTGACTCTGTTTCTGTTACCTTGAGGGAAATGAAGTGACTTGCGTATCCGTTTAATTCTTCGAGAACAATAACCCCTGAAAAATTAGATCATAGTAAAGATATATATTATACATACATGCAGTTAGTCACTTAGTGTTTATTTACTTTAGTTACAAATGTGCAGTAACATATTTTCTACCACAAATGGGTCATACCCAAGGCTTCCATAAAAGTCAAAGTCATTAAGTTGAAAGAGGTGAAGATTTTTGCAAACCCAGGGCAAAAGTGATTCATTTCTAATAATCTTTAGCATGGATTAGACAAAGTGACAATACAGTACATGTCAGACTTAAAAAGAACTAGCTCATCTATTTAAGATTAGTTTGTTAGATCAAAGGTAGTTTCCAAAAGAAAAAAGAGAAAAATCGGGGATTTGATCTGTTTTTTGGATGTAGGGTGTTTTTTGAGTTCAAGTTCGTTGTATACGAGTTGTACTTTAATATATTATAATATTAAGAGAGTATTTTTTTGTTCAGCCTTCAGGCCTACAAGACTAAAAGTGTATAACTGTCCTTTGTGTCTGGGCACTGTATTCATAATTACTTTTAACAAATCAAGTATATAAAGAAAACACAGCGTTGAAAACAGTTTTTTAGATCGTTTCGTTAATAACAAATATTTTCAGTACCCAGCCCGTTTCAGAAAAAACTTGACTTTGACCTGATTTAAGATGATTTTACACTAACCTGTATCTATGAAAGTCACCATGCCGAAGACCATGCTGCTGTTGAGCATCTTTTAAAAGTTGTAGAGCTGAAAAAGGAAAAAGAACAAGAATTAGAATTATATGGATAACATTTTGTGACTTACACTTAGCACCTGACATGACGGATCATATCGACAAGTTTTTCTATCATCACTACACCACTGCAATAGTCTGCAGTTTTGCTACCATCTGCAACATCTTCTCTCCAGTCTCAAATATTTACAAATTTTTACTTGAGCATAGATCACTCACTGTAGTAGCCAGCCCCGCACAGAGATAACACTTTCAGCTAACTACACATGCACTACTTGAGTTAAAGTATATATGGCAGATTTCAAAAAATGGACCCAGAAATATCCCAATTTTGGATAGGGAAAAATGTTCAGCAATATAGTTACATTATACATCAAATTAAAGAATATTTAAAAGCTGGTTCTTTCACTGTACTTAGTTTTAGCTACACATTTTTACTTTTCGAAAAATTTGAATTTGAAGTTTGCTATATAACATAAATAATTTAATTCCTGGGTTTGATGAAGGTAAGTGAAGAGGTGTTGCATATGATTAAAATTATTGTTAAACAAAGATTTCATAACTAATGCGTAAAAAGAGATATATTCAAACGTTAAGTTATTTCCCTTGACCCTTAAAAATTAATTACCTCCCCTGAAATGTGAGTGACCTCAACACTTTCGTTTTCTTATTTTGTTAATGCGAGCTAATCATGTAAATATTTTTTTGTATTAAGTTTTATTTAATTCATTCAGTTATAATATGCGCACAATTTTACGTTTCTTCAAGTTAGCTGCAATTAAGATGTCCTAAAGAGCTAAAAAAAGAAATTTGATCGGCCCGTAGATCTAAGGCCTCTGTCGTTCACATTGTCGTTACGATGCACAGGTTTAAAATTATTATAGTACTCTAAATACAGCAAAACAAGAAAAGCTCCGATGTTAACAAGGAAGTTTGATACAGAACGATTGTATTTTATGCTTGTTCCTGGGCACAAAGTCACAGAATAGCGAAAATGAAAGTCCGGAAAACCCGTTCGTATTGTGACATAAGTCCTTTTAGCCGGAAGCACACCCCCTCGAAATGTAAAATCCCGTTAAATTCTTTGTCTTCAGTGCAAAACACTGATTTCTGGACATCTGTGCATTCTATTTATATAGGCCTTTCTTGTTTTTAAACGAGAAGAGCATCTTTGGCGTCTTTCCTTAACCCTCTTAACACTATGCAATAATTGCCTATATATGCCAGAAACACAATGAGTAATTTAGAGAAATGTTAGACCTATTTTGAAATGCCATTGATATAGACATACTTTGTAATATATACCAAGTGTTGCATATCATTGGAAAGGTAATTGAAAAATCTATAACATATGATCCGGGAAAAAAAATTTGAATAATTATGTATGCAAATAAGCTAATTTGAATATCCAAAAATAGAAAACGACATGCTAAAAATAGACAAAAACTGATATTCTGACTCCAATAAACATTGTATTACCCACCAATATCTTTCTTTATTGCTTTTTACACTTGTGCTTGTCAATACAAGTTCCATGCAGCCCTTTGTGACACTTATTGCAGGCTGTACGGGCCCTTTTGCAACCACCAATCTGTTTTCGATCTGAGCATACGCCTCTTTTTCTTTGTAAATCAGGTTCTAACCCAAGGGTTTGCATGTCTTAGATCTAGATCTAATTCTACCTCACTTTTGACTTTCACCTTCTACTTCTTCTGAACTACTGACATCATCTTCAAATTCATCTAAAGCAAAATCAGACTCATCTAAAGTTAGATTTATATCAGGGGAATCTTCCTCCATCCTAAAATCACTATTGTAAGCAGAAGTTAGAGCTCAAAATCGTAACAACTTTTCTGGCCCAAGTGGAATACTATTTTTGTCAGAACCGGAAGTGCTTGGTCATAAAAAAGGCGAACAAATCATATTAGTAAACGTACAAAACGTACTTCATTTGTATAACAATTCAGGTCCACATAAAAATGGTCCAATCTTAGGGCCGATGTATCGGCCCTTTCGTTGTCTTGACACCAGACATGTTGGCCGATATATCGGCCCTGTCGTGCTCAAAGGGTTAAAATAGAAGCCTAGATCTAGAGTAGAAGATCGGATGCACATGTGATGATAACAAAGGGTATTTTTAACAGCTCTTAGATTCTCGATGATATACTCAAGGAACTGGATTTAGACATTTTTTCAAAGCCTAATACTTGCTTTTAATGCAGAAGTATGGAATAAGGAAGAATTGTCAAATTTAGGCCTTATATTTGTCAACAACAATAAGGTCCCTAAAAATGCGATATTTGGTTCATCCGTAAATCGACACATAACACATTTGAAATAAAAAAGAAATAGAAAAATACTTAAAAACTCAATTTGGTTGCTTTTCTAGCTCCTTCATTACACAAACAATACATGTATATAAAACAATAAAAGAATGTATCAACATATTATCTCAAATACAACTTGAAAGTTAGCACCACCTAAGTGTGCAAATTTTGTGAAATCCGCCATATATGTATTTATCTTTACGAAGCAATTGAGTTCTTTCACTTAGTGTCCATTATTGACATACCGCTACTCTACTCTCTAGATTGTCACTGGAAAGAACATATGTATCAGTGACCAACAATCAAAATAGTTCTACAAAAGACTGTGAATAAAAAGATCAGCAAAAGGCCTAAAGGCCTAATAGTGCTGAAAAAATATCATTAACTGTAGACTCTTCTTCCTGATGGCAGAACCTTAGGCCATTGTTTACTTTATATATACTGCATTTCTGATTAGTGTTTTGAACCGGTTTATAATAGATGAATGTGGTGTTGTGGAATAGGGTTTTGGTTGAAGATTAATGGAGCAAGTAATAGTTTGATTGTGCTGAGATTGGATAGTTAACAGTTCGTGTGTCTAAGAGTAAGGTTCGTCCATAGATATCCGATTAGATCTAGATTTGGTGTAAAAAAAAAAAAACTAGATCTAGATCTAGAGATCTAGAGTCTAGAATGAGTATGACTAGATTAGATTCTAGATCTAGATCTAGACTAGATCTAGATTGACACTCAGTGATAATGACACATTATATTCTTTTAGACATGTTTCGTATTCACTGAAATACGCCAAGAAGTTGCCAACATCTCTACACTCTTTGTTGCATACCTTCTAAAGTATAAGAAATTTCCTTGGTTGAATCTGCAGCCGTCTGAGACCCTTGATTTGGGCTATCACCCGTCACGTTTTCACCCTCGGCAGCCATTTTGATTGAAGCCGCGTCACAATTATTCCTCCGGAAGTTTTCATTTTTGGTTCTGCGGTTTTCTCTCCCTTCAATGGGCTGTGAAATTTTCAGTAACGAGTCGTAAAAATAGTCTTCTTCTTTTTTTTCTTCTTTTTATTCTTCTTATTCTTCTGCTTCCTCGAATTTTTATTCTTCTCCTTCATTCTCTTATTATCCTTCGTTTTTTCCCTAAGCCTCAAGATTGTAGAATCAGTATGCAGTTTTACACCTTATTAGTTGTTTGTTCTTTTAAATATTGTGGGGTATTTTAGGGGCGGGGCTCCTCGCGTTATTATTTTTATAAAACAATTTGAACTTGAAGACACTGGATACATATCTAAACAATTGAGGCAGTAGTAAGGGTGAGGAAGAGTGTTCGTGGACACCGTGTTATTCTTGACCAAGGCATTGTAAGTCTTTACTATGCCATGTGCTGAATATGTTAGTGTATATATGAATGTTGAGCCGACACGCTCCAAGAGAAAGTGCAGACTACAGAGCAAATGGGCTGCACATAATTATGGGCAGGATGCCTGACAGCCGACTGGCGTGACAGATAATCGTAGACTATTGCGACGTTCGGGCGTTGTACTCACAGACCCTAGAAGGCATGATTGGGATGGTCCAGTCTATTATGTGGAACCTTAAACAAGTAATACTAAACATTACGTCAAAAATGTTTGCTGGTTATACGTTTGTGTGTGTGAGTGTATTATTTGTATGGCAAGCTGACTTAAGTGGTAGAGAGATAGTCTTGTATTTGGAAGTCCCTGGTTCGACTTTGCGAAAATATGAGCGAAATTGCGTCCTCTAATAGTTGGGAAAGTGATAAAAGAAAGATATTGAGAGAGACAGAGACAGAGTGAGTGCGAAAAAAGAGAGAAAAATATAGAGATATCGAGAGATCTATTGTACTTTGCGAATTAAATCAATGACAAAAAAAGAGCAAACGTGACAATCGCAACTACAAAAACAACATCAACAGCGAAAAACAAAAATAGTAACAACAGAATAATGAGAATATAATTATGTGTACACTAACTTCATTTTTTAAATTGAGTAAGGTTTTTTTTCCCCATGCAGACTACAGGTTGAGGTAGTGCCAATGTGTGACCGGCTGAAAAACAAGTCCAGGTATCACTAGACTGTCACTGTGTGGAAGCACGTAAAGTTCTCAGATGCCTATCTTGGGGCCCGACTTCGATTTAGCCTAATTGATCGCGATGAAAGTTGAGAAATCAATAAAACAAGAAGAACGAAAACAAACAAAAAAAACCACCGAACTGTGTGACAACATAACCATCTTGGTTGTTGACAGCACCGATATATTTCTAAACAAAACTTTTTTTGTTCTATTATAATATCTCAGTTAGATCTGGAATCAACAGGGCGTACTATTTAAAAGGCAAGACGATAATGAGGTAAAAGTGGAGGCTCGGTGTGGTTCGTTGGACGACTAGGGGTCTTAGAGACGTCAGAGTAAGTCAAGAGATTACCATAACTATTAAAAAATGTTTAATACGGTACTTTTTTATTACACTTTCAAAACCTTTTCTGGTCACTTTAAGTCGATAATTCTGTATCACAGCATACTTATTATAATCGTTGAATATTAATTTTGTGAAATCTAATGCAAGGCTTCTTTAGTTGGGCAAGTAACGTCACCGCAATAAGAAACAGCCATTTTGCAAAGTACGCATTTTAGATATCGGTGTAACTATTGCACTCTTGATTTTAGAGTTGTTGTTTTTTTTTTAATTATGATAAAATTAAATAATCACACTGAACGTTGGAAACGCTGCCACATAATTATAACCTCATTCCTAGTTCTTCTCGTATTATTATTATTAATATTATTATAATATTATTATTATTATGATTATTATTATTATTATTATCATTATTATTATTATTATTATTATTATTATTATTATTATTATTATTAATGTTGTTGTTGATGATGATGATGCTGTTGCTATTATCATTATTGTTGTTGTTAGTGTTTTTGCTGTTGTTGTTATAGTTGTTGCTGTTGTTGTTATGATAGTTGTTACTGTTTGTGTTATCGTTTCATTTCCGTTTTTTTAGTACACCAATTTGTTGTTGTTCGCCGTCGCAACTCTAGAAAGAGCACACCACAGCTTGACGGTGTAGACTAATGTAGCATGAAATTATAGCCTCTGGAATCATTTATCTAATGGCATATTATAATGGAACGGTTATACAGCGAGTTCGAGCCTAAATAGTTGTTCCACAGAAGCTTCGCTCATGGAACAAATTTTATACGTTTCTGAATGAGACTTGTTCAAAATCAAAGAGAGCCCACACAATCAAAATTATACCAGTAACATTGTAAACTAGATCTTTAATTAATAAAAAAAAAAAAAAGGGCTATTGGAGACGATTTTGGCCGTATTATAGCCAAAGCTAGGCCTATGATACGTGTCTAAAAATCTAGACTTAAATTTCAAATACAGGAAACAAGTTTGTTTTGTGATACTTTTTAAAAAATTTGACATATACCATTTTTTACAATTTGAAAGCAAGAACAAATGACTAAACGAACAGGAAAATAACAGCAACAACAACAGCAGCAGCAGCAGCAATAACATAAAACAACAAGAAGGACACATGTAACCGTTTTTTATTTCTGCAAGTCATATATATATATATTATGAATGTGTTTTTATTGAGCAAACCTTACATAGAAATGCGTAAAATCCTAACCATCAACTAGTCATCTAACCTTTCCACTATAATTCAAGGACAGCAGGATGCTCTCAATTATTGCCTGCTACGTTATCATGCTAGATTTAGATTTAGGTTTAGATTCGCTTGGTGCCGAAGCATCTACCAGCCGAGGGTTGTAATTCCACAAAGCGCAATCACGGTGCGTTAATGTTAACTTCAATCCTTTTCTAGCCAATGCGCTGAGCAACACCTAAAAATTCAGGCTTTCTAGTCTACACAGTCAAGCTTTTGTGTCCTGGATCCTAGATCTGTGGTTACGATGGCGAGACCTTGTACTGCTCTTGTACATCTCCTGCTTTTCTGTTGCTTTGTTCGTTTCGGTGAGTACAATAGAAAAACGACTATGTCTAGTTCAATGGTATAAAGTGTCAAGTGAGTGTTTCTAGCCACCACAGACTAATGTAATAGATTACTGTTGCATCATATCAAGTCGTCGAGGACGTATTTGTTTAAACACCTTTATGTCAATAATCATAATAATGATAACAAGCAGCCTTAAACCTAACGTAAATTTCCAGCTTCCATCCGCTCAATTGATAGTGTCATCCAATAAAAACGCAATTAAAAAAAAAATCCAAGCGGGAATTTGAATAGTATAATGTTTTTCCCTCAAGTGTTGCTGATCAGAGTAATTAAAATATTTAGCTACATGTTTTAGTCGTTGAAACTTAAGAAAATTGTAGATCACCGTTGTGAAACCATTAACTTTTCCTGCTTTATCAAATTGACAAATACTTAGATAAGTTTTGATTGAATTAAAAAAAAAAAAAAGAAACCGTAGGAATTTAAATTTCACCATTTCTTACAATTATTGCAGATATAAAGTACGTTGACGGTCTTACAATTAATCACATTGCAAGGATGTATGTACCGAATTTATGTGTGTATATATATGTGTGTGTGTGTGTGTAAAAAAGGGGGGGGGGTAAAAGACAAAATATCTTATGATAGAAACGAAGAAAATAATTTTCAAACATCATTGGAATTAGTTGTAAGAATAATTTTAGTTAGCGGTAAGAACAATATGCTTTACATCTTTGAGAAGAACGGGGTGGAGAACAGAACACAGGAATCTTTGATTGGATTAAATAGGCAAAATTAATATTCTAAGGCTCTGCGTGTAATGGCAAACCAGGGAGTTTAGAGTAACTCTAGGGTGCACGTCTTTACAGAGCAGGGCGAGAAATAAAGAGAATGATTTTGTTTGAAAAGCACTCCACTGGATCAGAACTTAGCCAGTACACTGATCAGGTTCTTCAGACATGCAATACAAAGACTGGTGATAGCATAGATATTCAGGCTCTATGGACCCCAGTTGGACGTGCAGACATCGCTATGATGATTATTTGCGTTAAAATACATCACTTCAATTATGTGACTTGTGGATAAAAAATGTCCTTAATTGCCAGATGGAAAACAAGAGTTTTCAGAATATTTTTCTTATTTAGAAGAGTAAAGTCACCACTTGTACGTTGTTGTTGTTTTTTTTTTGTGCTCCATACAAGCAATATTGCCCTAATTTGTTGAAGTGTTTGAAAAAACTGCCTGGAACAGCGTCTTTACAGAGAGTGAAATCCTCCGCATCAACTCAACAAAGTAATGTGAAACAGTCATCATTGAGAGGGGGAGGACAAACTACAGCAACAATTGTTTTAACCATCTCACTCTTGCAGTTCATTTTTCCACTACCCTTCGGCCTTCTCCTACTCATCTTTCCTAAGCCTCACAGTTTTCATCACACGGATAGTGCAAAAATCTAATGGCCACAGTTATCTTTTGTAGGAGAAAAGCTATCAAATAGTATGTTTCATATTCGTTTCCAAGGAGGATCATTTAAAGCAACGGGTCCCGAAACTATGGTCTGACATATTTACTTGCCTTTACACATTGCTTCCACACAGAGACAAGGCGGGGATGCCAGGCACCCTTTCGTAGCCGATCACTTTATAACATTCCAATGATAATCGGACTCCTGTCTCAGGCGGTCACAGAATACTGATACCACATCAACCAGCAAATATATTCATGGTTAGCTTTATTACAGTATTACTTCTCAAAATTACAGTTAACTGTTTTTACTATCTAAACCAGGTGAATGTTTGACGGAGTCCTCCCACGACCTCCTCCTGTACTGCAGGGACGAGATTGGCATTGGGAGCTGCGCCGCCAATCACGGTGACCCCAGTGTGTCGCTCTACGACACATTCGTCAACATGGCAAACAATTTGTCGCGGCTGGAGGACATGTGTGAGGTGAATCGAATCTGAACCCTCTAGCCGGAGATGGAAGCCCTTTCCTAGACATATTGAATCTAAACTTGCCTTAATTCAGTTAATTAAAAGTCGTAACTACTACGCCTAAGTCGATGCTATGCAACTGGTAAAAGTGGTCTTAAAAAAGTTTTGTTCATCATTTTTTATAAGTTAAAAATATTAATATGGATTTCTACTTTTGCACAAAAGTTTGACAATTTCATTGCTGTTTCAATCTTTTAAATTTATAAAAGAAAATAAACGCGCCGAAATTTAGACCCTTGAGTTTTGACAAAATGAATTTCTCCTAGATTACGTGAATAATTTTGACATTCTACACAGGCACCGAGATTCCAGCGTTTTCCAGACTTAGGTCTAAGCTTGTAATGTTTTACTGTCATTGACCCAATCAGTATGAAAACAACGCGACTGGAAAAGAAAACCTAATACTCTGTGTAAGGCACCAATTGAAATTATAAAACCTCAGTCTTAGAGACAGCCCATTTCTTAGCGATGAGCTTTGAGATACCAAGCAATAAATAAATAAGTGGCGAAAGCCTCTGGAATATCTTTTAACAAAACATTTTTAATTTGGCGCTTTATTTATACTCAATTATTGATAGAGTATACCATAAAATAGGACGACAACATTCAACAAATCCCTCACGGATGGAGGTGTGCTTTACGTTGTAGGCCTATAGTGTTTTGACTTTTTCAGCTGCCAAATTTGAGCAATAATTGTCATAATTATTTCTTGCAACGCTTATGATTACTAGATACCCCGCCACAATAGCAGGATGACTTTAACATTATCAACATTCTCCAATTTTTAGTTAAATCTACATCCCAATCTAGGACTGCCTCCAATAGAGGAAGTGTTAACCCCCCCCCCCTTTTTTTTAAGAAAACAAAAAATACAATAACAACCAAACAACAACAACAACATCATCATCATCATCATCATCATCATCATCATCATCATCATCATCATCATCATCATCATCATCATCATCATCATCATCATCATCATCATCATCATCATCAACAACAACAACAACAACAACAACAAAACAGCACAAAAAAAACAATATTTTGCCAATACATAATATTCTCATGAATTTTAGGAAGAAGAATGGTACTATTATCCAGGCTTTTCTCAATACATCTCAAGTGGAAATTTTAAAACAAAGTTCTCAATACTTCCACTGAGAACTAACGCCGGTTTCAAATGCGAAAGTGAGATGTATTCATTACAAATAGCAAATTAGCAAGCGTCATATTTGTAGTCATTTTACGACACACTATATCCTCCAATAAGGATTTTGTTGGGTTATTCCTCTGCCAAAGACCACCTGTCCCGCAAGCATAACTTAACTATTCTTCCTCCTCTATTAGAACCAGTTTCTGAATCTATCCAGCTGCATTGCCCCTTGCCTTGCGGAGTTCCGTGCCTCTAAATACAGCCACCTCCAGGCCGCATGCACTTTACTGAGATGGATAGAGTGGGAGGAAGAGTGCTGGTCAGAGCAGTGGGTTATCGAGGCCAGAGAGTGTCACAGATGGCTCTATCCCCCTGACAGGTTTGTACAGTAATATCTTTGGTTCGACCCATTCCTACGGACATGTTTGTACAGTAATATCTTTGGTTCGGCCCATTCCTACGGACATGTTTGATTTTAAAAAATGATGTTTGCACAAACGTTTTTCTCTGCCAAAGATCACCTGTCCCGCCAGCATAACTCAACTATTCTTCCTCTTCTATTAGAACCAGTTTCTGAATCTATCCAGTTGCATTGCCCCCTGCCTTGCGGAGTTCCGTGCCTCTAAATACAGCCACCTCCAGGCCGTATGCACTTTACTGAGATGGATAGAGTGGGAGGAAGAGTGCTGGACAGAGCAGTGGGTCATCGAGGCCAGAGATTGTCACAGATGGCTCTATCCTCCTGACAGGTGTGTACAGAAATGACGTTGGTTTGACCCATTCCTCCTATCACAAGTTAGGACAATAATGTAGATGGTTTTACACATTCCCCCTTTCACACGGTAGAACAATAATGTAGATGGTTCGACCCATTCCTCCTTTCACGGGTGAGTAC
This sequence comes from Elysia chlorotica, assembly GCA_003991915.1. NCBI lineage: Eukaryota > Metazoa > Mollusca > Gastropoda > Plakobranchidae > Elysia > Elysia chlorotica. The sequence continues at coordinate 181,948 of RQTK01000653.1, forward strand.
AATAATGTAGATGGTTCGACTCATTCCTCCTTTCACAAGTTAGGACAATAATGTAGATGATTCGACCCATTCCTCCTTCCCAGGTTAGGACAATAATGTAAATGGTTCGATTCATTTCTCCTATCAGAGGTTAGGACAAAAATTCAGATGGTTCGACCCATTCCTCCTTTTACAGGACTGGTTAGTAAAATGATGTCGATAGTTTGGTTTATTCCCTCTTTCATAGTATTATACTTTCTCGTTGAACGTTGATGTTTAACATATCAAGCATTTCACCACACTAATTTAATTTGCTGAGTATCTATCTATCTATCTATCTATCTATCTATCTATCTATCTATCTATCTATCTATCTATCTATCTATCTATCTATCTATCTATATTTGTGTGCATGTCAACTCATTTGCTACCTTTCCACGTAATACATAATATATAGCTGTTTCCCCCAGGAGACAATATCACAACATCCCTTTTCCCGTAAATGTATGTAACCTTCACAACACAGTAGACACATTTTACAATACTAACCTGTCACCGATCTCGCCTACAGAACGGAAAACCCCGAGCACGGATTTTACCCCACCCCCTACAGAACCTACGACAGGGCCACCATAGCCCGTGACTGCTTCCCAACGGCCTCCGACTCCATGCCTCCCAAGTGCCGTTACTACCAGACCTGGGTCTTCCTCAAACTCTTGCCGCAGTATTATGAGCTTCATGGATATCCCGAGGGCTTTGATCATGTCTCAGACTATATAGGCTTCCCAGGCCTTTAAAAATTTAAATCACGGCCTCCCGGACATATAACAATGTAGACCACTATACGCTTCGCGGATATTTAACCGTTTAAACCATTATAGGTTTCGCGGATATTTAATAGCCTAGACCACTATAGGTTTCGCGGATATTTAACAGTCTAGACCACTATAGGTTCGCGGATATTTAACAGTCGAGAACATTATAGGTTTCGCGGATATTTAACAGTCTAGGCCACCATAGGTTTCGCGGATATAACAGTTAACAGTCTAGACCACTATAATTATGCTTCGCGGATATACAATGTAGCCAAATATAGGCTTCGCGGACAATGTAGCCAACTATAGGCTTCGCGGACATTTAACAATGTAGTCAACCATAGGCTTCGCCGATATTTAACAATGTAGCCAACTATAGGCTTCGCGGACAATGTAGCCAACTATAGCGGACATTTAACAATGTAGTCAACCATAGATTTAACCGATATTTAACAATGTAGCCAACTGTAGGGATCGCGAACCTTTAACGATTTAGACCACTATAGACATTGCGGGCATTCAACATTCTAGACACTGTAGACTTTTCGGGCATTTAACGATCTAGACCACCATAGACTGTTCGGGCATTTAACGATCTAGACCACTATAGACTTTGCGGGCATTTAACAATGTCGACTGCTAAATGCTTCCCGGGCGATTAACAATGTAACCCACTATATGCTCCTCGGGCAATGTAAACCATTATTGGCTTCGCGGACATTTAACAATGTAGACCATTATAGGCTGGCATTCAGTAATGTAGACCCGGACATTTAAAATCCTAGACTAGTCGTTTTCAATACATTGTATATGGTTAAAACGAAACAATAACTTACGGCTGACTGGGCATCTCTCTCTCTCTCTCTCTCTCTCTCTCTCTCTCTCTCTCTCTCTCTCTCTCTCTCTCTCTCTCTCTCTCTCTCTCTCTCTCTCTCTCTCTGTCTATATGTCTCTATCTTCTCTCACTGTTCTCTCCTTCTCTCTCGATCTCTTCATCCTTCTCCCTCTGTGTCTTTGTATGTATGTATGTCTGGCTGGCTGACTGGCTGTCTTTCTATACGTCTTTTTGGTTTCTCTATGATGGAGGCTTCCTCTCATAATGGCGGGGAGGTCTATTTACCACCAGAATGCAATTTGACAGTTATTGTCATTGGGTGTAGTTTGGAAGCTGGATGGACGAATAAAAATGCAACACATACTGAGAGTAGTCTTTTATCCGTAAGAGATTTGTTGAGTGTTGTCGCCTTATTTTGTCATAGTTCAAGAATGATTTATAGAAATAATGAGACAAATTAAATAAAACTCCCAAAAGTTATTCCAGTGGCGTTGTTTGTTTGTTTGTTAGCTAGTTTGTTTGTTTGTCAGTTTGCTCGTTTGTTTGTTAGGTTCTTGGTTGCTATTAGTTTGTTGCTTGATATTAGTGTGATGCTTTTGTTTATTGGTTCATCATCATCATCATCATCATCATCATCATCATCATCATCATCATCATCATCATCATCATCATCATCATCATCATCATCATCATCATCATCATCATCATCATCATCATCATCATCATCATCATCACCATCATTCACACCAAAACCACTTTACATGGAGAAACAAAATTATTTTGCGCAACAATAATTAAGGCTTACAATTTTTATTTTTATTTTCTTAACAGAGAAAATACAAACTCTCCTTTGTTCAAGAAATGAACCGCAGTGACGTTAAATCAAACTAGCCATAGCTTTATGTCTAAAATGATTATAAACTACTAGAATAACAATGACTTAAATGCCTGGAAACCCAAAGCTGTCTGGAACATGGTCAAACCCTTCAGGGTATCCATGCATTTCGTAATAATGTGGCAGAAGTTTCTGGAAGATCCAGGTCTGGTAGTATGCACACTTGCCGCCTGTCGCGCGAGACGTGGGGAAACAGTCGCGGACTATGGAAGCCCTGTCGTAAACACGGTACGGGACTGGGTAGAGTCCGTGAGCGGGGTGCTCCGTCCTGAGGGGTGGGGGAGAAATTTGTGAGTGTAACGTTACAAGACAGTACGAAGACTAGAGTCGAAGAGCTCTCGGTGGGCGTAATCGTGTTGTAGAGAAACACTATACATGCAAAGCTTAACAGATGAAAAAATGTAATACAGAGTGGGAACACCAATACAGTCTCGTCAACCAAGCAACAAATCAAACCGATCAGTCATTCAACAAACAAGCCAACCAACTAACACAAAAGCCAACAAACGTACTGAAGTGCAAGCCATCAATGTTAGGCTTCCAGGGCCCAATGTTTGGTCCAGCACTCCTCAACCTACCGACCAATAATCGAACAAACCACCCAACCAACTAACACACCACCCTACCAACTAACCATTCAGCCAACATACTACCCACCCAACATAACACCTAACCAACATAGCACTTAACCAACGTCATATCGCACAACCCAACATAACACCCAACCAACATACCATCCAACCAACATACCACCCAACCAATAAACATACCACCAACCAACTTATCACTTAACACCTTCATAGCGCCCAACCAAAATACCACCCAACCAACATACCACCCAACCAATTAACACATCACCTAACCAACATACCATTCAACCAAACTAACACACACCCATCCAAACAACTAACAAACGACCCAACCAACATACCACCCAACCAACAAACCACCAACCAACATACCACTTAACCAACTTCATAGTACCCAACCAACATACTACTCCACCAACCAGCACACCAACCTGAAGTGCGGGTAGAGCCACCTGTAGCACTGTTTGGCCTCCTGGACCCACTGCTGCGTCCAACACTCCTGCTCCAACACGACCCACTTCTGGAAGCTGCAGACGTTTTTCAGGTAGCTGTGCTGGGAGGCGAGGAACTCGAGCAGGCAGGGGCGGATGCACGGATCAAACGTCCGTTTTTGGACCTGGTCAAGAGAGAAAGTTGGTTGTTTCTGTGTGAGTGATATTTCGTCAGCTCAGAACGTCTTTGATTCATCTCTATTGGAGGGTAAAGCAGTTCTACATAAGATATTTGTCTACTGGTCGTTACCGAATTAGACCCTTTGATGTCCTTTGGTGAACCGGACGGAAAGTTGTTAGTTTCTGCTTCGACTGATAAATATTTTGGTCCATTACATAATTCTTGAATGACCTTTTCTGAACCGAACAGAAAGAGTTGGTTGTTTTTATTTGAGTTATTTATTGGCCATTGCACAGTTAGACTCTTGAATGTCGTTTTCTGAACCTATTGGAAAGAGTCGGTTATTTTTGTTTCATTGATATTTGATTTTGTGTTGTTTTTCTGTGGATGGGGGCGGGGTTGTGTGGAAAACTGCCAAGCATAACAACGGCAATGAAAGGTAGGCGTCTTGCGTTCAGCAGCCGTTGTTAAAGAAATAGGGATGAACTTGAGCACCCTGTTCTAAGGGAACCAAGGCATAGAAAAGGAAGCGAGAAGCGTGGGGAGGCAGCAAAGAACTATTGTTGTGTCGAACAATTTGTAGAGGACACAGGCATACGACGAGAAAACCTTGCCAGCGAGAAGTAGGACAGAGAAAGATGGAAAACAGTCAGAGCATTAATGTTAGACTGCGGTTGACTATGAGAAGTGAAGTTTTGTTTTGTTCATTGACCAGTACACCATTAGGCTCTTGGGTACCCTTTTCTGATTTCTGTGTGAGTGATATTTCGTCAGCTCAGAACGTCTTTGATTCATCTCTATTGGAGGGTAAAGCAGTTCTACATAAGATATTTGTCTACTGGTCGTTACCGAATTAGACCCTTTGATGTCCTTTGGTGAACCGGACGGAAAGTTGTTAGTTTCTGCTTCGACTGATAAATATTTTGGTCCATTACATAATTCTTGAATGACCTTTTCTGAACCGAACAGAAAGAGTTGGTTGTTTTTATTTGAGTTATTTATTGGCCATTGCACAGTTAGACTCTTGAATGTCGTTTTCTGAACCTATTGGAAAGAGTCGGTTATTTTTGTTTCATTGATATTTGATTTTGTGTTGTTTTTCTGTGGATGGGGGCGGGGTTGTGTGGAAAACTGCCAAGCATAACAACGGCAATGAAAGGTAGGCGTCTTGCGTTCAGCAGCCGTTGTTAAAGAAATAGGGATGAACTTGAGCACCCTGTTCTAAGGGAACCAAGGCATAGAAAAGGAAGCGAGAAGCGTGGGGAGGCAGCAAAGAACTATTGTTGTGTCGAACAATTTGTAGAGGACACAGGCATACGACGAGAAAACCTTGCCAGCGAGAAGTAGGACAGAGAAAGATGGAAGACCAGTACACCATTAGGCTCTTGGGTACCCTTTTCTGAACCTAATGGAAAGACTTGGTTATTTCTGTTTCAGTGGTATTTGTTTATGGACCATTACAAAATTAGACTCTTGAATGTCATTTTTAACCTAATATAAAGATTGTTTCTGTTCGGGTGATACTAGTTCATTGGGCAATACACAATTAGGCTCATAGTTCTCTTTTTCTGAAAGTAATGGAGAGAGTTGGTTGTTTATTTTTTTAATGATATATGTTGATTGACCCCTAGACAATTACACTCTTCGCTGTTGTTTTTTCTGAACTTGAAGGAAATAGGGTTTTTTTCTAGACTAATAAATATTTTTTAGACATTACACAATTAGACGATTAGATTCTGAAATGTCTTTTTTTCACCAAAAGGAAGAAGTGGGTTGTTTATGCTTCGACTGATAAACATTCATTGACCCTGATACAATAAGACGTCTTGATAACAAGACCCAATGCTTAAGAACTGGCATGAGTTTTTTGTTGTGTTTTTTTTTGTGGCTGTAACCTTTGATCCTGAACAAATCAATCTTTTGTAGGAGGAAACTAAGCTGTCTTGTTGTTTATAAGATGTCAAGAGAGATCCTTTGCACGGACGTGATTCGAGACTGGGATAAACATGACTTGGCTGGTCGTCCTATAGAGATACCAACCCAACCAGTAAGGGTCAACCTGGCTCGAGTGGGGTTCAAGCCCCGGACCTACAACGTCTGGTGCCTCTTACTACAGCGCTACCGTGCTCTCCTTCATAGGTGGGCACGTTTTTCCTACTCTCGAGTTAGGTAATGTTCGCTACAACCACAGCGACAGATGTGATATCAACATGGTTTCAAGTAGCTATTGAGAGAGACAGACAAGCAGACAGACACACAGACAGAGACAGGGACAGATAAGCAGACACAGACAGACACACACACACACACTCAGAGACAGAGACACACATGCAGACAATTACCAAGAAAGAGACCATCAGAGAAAGACACAGACACACACAGAGAAAGAGACAAACAGAGACAGAGACACAGACATGGAAAGAGGCAAACAGACACAGACAGAGAAAGAGACAAACAGAGACAGAGACGGACATAGACAGAGATAGACAAAGACACATACAGACAGAGAGGCAGACAAAGATGTACTCACCTCACACATGGTCTCCAAACGCGGGATGTTGGATGCCATCATGTGGAAGAGGTCGAACAGCGTCAGGCTGGTGTCAAGGTGGGAGCCCACACACAGCTCGGTATCTTTCCTGCAGGCGAGCAGCGCACTGGACGAATCCGCACCGGTCTGCCCTATGGAGAGAGAGGAGAGGGAGAGAAAGAGAGAGAGAGAGAGAGAGAGGGGGG